>CAUYLG010010380.1:0-102517 GCA_963573385.1 Cacajao melanocephalus | reverse complement strand
CCCCCCGAGCCGCCAGGACAACAAGCATGCCACCAGGCTTTGCTTATTTTTTTTTTTTACCTACCTAACCATTTAACTATTTTTTTTTTTTTTTTTTTTTTTTTTTTTTTTTTTTTTAGAGATGAGGTTTCACTATGTTGCCCAGGCTGGTCTCAAACTCTTGAGTTTAAGTGAGCCACTAGCCTTGGCCTCCCAAAGTGCTGGGATTCCAGGCATGAGCCACTATACCCAGCCACAGTAATGACTTTTAAAAATTGGTTGGAATATTAAATAAGTAACACTCCAAAGATCTAGATTGAAATCACTTCTGCCAGAACTCCTTTTCCGTTTTTAAGTAACTTAATTTCTGCCTTGTTTTAATAAAGATAGGGTCTCACCATGTTGCCTAGGTTGATCTTGATCTCCTGGCCTCAAGCAATCCGCCTTCTTTGGCCTCCCAAATTGTCAGGATTACAGGCGTGAGCCACCATATCCGGCCAGAACTCTTTTCTGTTAACGTCTTGGCACCTCAAATTTCTTCTTATTGAGGGCAGAGGAAGAGGTTTGTGCAGGCCTTGAAATGAAAGAAGGTCCCTGAAGGGTGAATGAGGAGGGCTTTGTCAGGAGGCACAGGCGATAAACACGTGAGGTGACACCCCTAACTCACCCCTCCCATGCGTCACCTCAAGCCAGCATGGATTCCCCTTTTCTCCATCCACCTCTCTGCCTTTCACACTTTTCTGGACCAAGTAGTGGGAGAATGGTGGTAAGGTGGATGAAATAGAAAGGAATACCTGACTTTAGAAAGAATTGGTAGAGGCAGTTTTTAAATTTAAGTTCATTATTATTATTATTATTATTATTATTATTAAGAGATAGGTTCTCCCTTTGTCACCCAGGCTGGAATGCCGTGACATGATCATAGCTCACTGCAGCTTCAAATTCCTGAACTCAAGCTTTCCTCCCATCTCAGCCTCCCAAGTATTTGAGACTACAGGCATGGGCTGCCACATGCAGCTAAAAATTTTTTGTATTTTCTTCTAGAGACAGGGTCTCACTATGTTGCCCAGGCTGGACTCAAACTTCGGAACTCAAGTGATCCTCCTGCCCTGCTTCCCAAAATTCTGGCTATGAACTACTGTTCTGTGCTGGCCAGTGGAGGTATTCTTTTTTTCAAGACAGGGCCTCATTCTGTTGCCCAGGTTGAAGTGCAGTGGCGTGATTACGGCTCATAGCAGCCACCAGCTCCTCGACTCAAGCAATCCCCTCACCTCAGTCTCCTAAGTAGCTGGGACCACAAGCATGTGCCACCATTCCCAGCTACTATTTGTATTTTTTGTAGAGACAGGGTTTTTCCATGTTGCCCAGGTTGGTCTCGAACTTCTGGGCTCAAGTGATCCTCACATCTTAGCCTCCCAAAATGCTGGGCTTACAGGCATAAGCTGCTGTGTCTGGCCCAGTGGAGGCATTTTTAAATAGTGTTATTTCATTTTAAAAATGTGTATGGATAAGGTGCCTGTTTTTGTCCCATGCGATTTTGGTTTGTAGCTCAGATTCAGCTGCTCTCTTCATACCTTGTAGGTGGAAGAATAAAAGGTTAGAATAAAATGAGACGAGTTTGAGTCCTGATTTTGCCTGTAGGTCTTTTGCAGTAATCACTTCTCTGAGCTTCACCTATGAAATTGAAATAACAACAATGTCAGAGTCAGAAGATTTCACGTGATGATTAAATGACCTAAAGCAAGGGAAGATGCTTGATGAGTCATCAAATAGTACATTAATTTTAGTTCTAGTGCAGGATACATAATAGGTACTCAAGAAATTGTTAATATTTTTCTAGTGAAATTTTTCTTTAGTCATTCATTTATTAGATGAACCTGATACTTGAATCTATTAAGGTGTGCCCACGGCCTTTTCTCATGGTTCAAACTGCACTGTCAATTCATCTCTATAAAGCATAGTAATACCAGCTAACATTCATATAGTTCTTATTATGTACCGATATGTTCTTTGCGCACTAGTCATCTTATACTTTAGTCCTTATAAAAACCCTTTGAGGTGGGCTCTATTATCTCCATCCTCATTTTACAAAGAATGAGATGAGGCAAAAGCTGTGAAATCACTTTCCCAGTGTTGCATTGCTAGTGGTTGCTGGAGGCACGAAGCAAACCCAGGCAGCAAGGACCCAGAGTCTTTGTGGCATGACACTCCCTCAAGTCATATGCTGAGCCTGTGAACACTGTGCAATTCACCAGAAGAAGGAGTAAGGGGATGAATAAGGGGAAGAATTGTTTGAGGCACCAAGACTCCCCCTTCTGTTGATAACTGGGAGGAGAGATACAGTAGGTGAGCAGGAAGGCTCTCACTAAGGTCTTTGTAAAGAGTCTCAACAAACCTAGATGACTAAGCCCAAATGATTAGTTAGAATGCTCTACTCCAAACTAGCATATCACTGTCCACCTGAGGACCTGAGAGCTGGAGCAGCATCCCAGAGAAATTACAGGACTGATTTGGCAACCTCGAAGCAAGACAAGACTAGAAAGGAACCTGGTAAGGAAAGGGGTGGTGGTGGTGGCCAGTAGAACACTGACCATCACCTACGATCCACTAATTCCCTTTATTCCATCGAAGTCATTCCTGCTCATACCTTCCATCCCTGCATAGAAAATGGACAATGATGATTCTGCTCACTATGAATGATATTTGCTGGTAAAAATTTTAGTGGCTGAAGACATTACATAAAGCCCTGTTGCCAGACATTTATGCTAGTATTTCTCTTTGCTTGTTTGCTTTACTATTTTGCTAGTGGTCATAGTATAGTAAGGAACTTAGACTCTTAAATCAGACAGATGTGAGCCAATAGCCTAGCTCTGCCCCTACTGGCAGTGGGTCACCTTGGGTAAGCTACCTGATCCTGGTGAAATAATAGATGTGAGATGACATTTCTTGGCATGAAGTGAGCTCTTATTTGAACTTCATCACAGGCAGTAAAAATGATATGGATGCAATGCTCAAGTTTTTTAGCAATCAGAGAAATAAAAATGAAAAGAAGATACAACTTTTACTCCATAAAATAACCAATATATCATGATTTGTATAAAGTCTTAACCACCTGTCTTGTTTATGAAAGTACTGTATAAGTTAATGTAAACTGTTAGTAATGAATTGTGACAATATTTTAGTCTCCTTTGAAAGTTTGTCCCAAGACCAGGAAATGTGATCTTTATGAATTTATCTTTAGGAAATAATTAAGGGTGTTTTAGCTACAAGAATGTTCATGTCAGCAGAATGTAAAATACACTCTCTAATTAGCTTGAACAGGCAAGCTGGTCATTTAAAAAGGGGTGCATTGACTCTTTGGATTCCACTCTTGATCCCACAGACCCTGTCTTTAATCTTCAAGGTTATTTTAAAGGCATATTTATGAATATAAAATTTTTAATCAGAGTTGTGTTAATGACTTTATAAATAATGAAGTGTTTTCCCACGTAAATTGCATTAGGTCACTTTAATTTCTTAGTAAATTTTCTGCACACTGCAGTTCAAACAGTTCCAGTTTTCCATTTTTATTTTTAAATTGAGGTATCCTAATTCATACACATTGAAATGATTCTTAAGTGTATAGTACAATGCAATTTGGAAATTCATGAAGCTATGTAACTCACCAATATAGAATATTTCCACAATCCCAGAAATATGTCTCATGTTCCTTCCCACCCTTAACATCCCAAAGACAATCACTGTTCTGATTTCTATCATAATACATTCCTGTTTTAGAATTTCATGTCAAAGGAGTTAAACCACAGGCTCTCTTAGGTCTGCAAACCTAATAACTCTCCAAATTGGAAAGTACTCAAGTGCCCATGGACAGTAGAATAAGTTTTGGTTTATTCATTCATTGGAATATTACCCTTGGGAATGAATAATCCATAATTACTTGCAACAATGTGGAGGAATCTCAAACATAATATCAAGTAAAAGAATTGAGACTTGACAAAATGCATACTATGTGATTTGATTTGCATATTAATGTAAGTACAAAAATAGACAAAGCTAATCTATGCTGTTGGAAATCAAGATACTGATCATCCTTAGTGGGTTGTGGTTTGCAGAGTTTAGTGACCAGAGGAAGCAGAAGCGGCCTGATAATATTCTATTTCTTCATCTGGGCAATGACTACCCAGTGGAGTTCAGTTAGTGAAAATTTATCAAATTATACATCTGTGAAATGTGTCTGTGTATAAGAGAAGTAAAATTTTAGGCCAGGTGCGGTGGCTCACGCCTATAATCTCAGCTCTTTGGAGGCCGTCGTGGGCAGATCACTTGAGGTCAGGAGTTGGAGACCAGCCTGGGCAACATGGTGAAACCTGGTCTCTACCGAAATTTAGCCGGGTGTGGTGGTGTGTGCCTGTAATCTCAGCTACTCCGGAGACTGAGGAACAAGAATTGGTTGAATCAAGGAGGCGGAGGTTGCAGTGAGCTGAGGTCGTTCCACTATACTCCAGCCTAGGTGACGGAGTGAAACTGTGTCTGAAAAAAAAATAAATTAAAAATGAAAATAAACAAAATTATAGTGTCTGGCTATGGCCCAAAAGTTATCCCAATTATTTTGCCTGAAAGACAGGTCTGAAAAAAGATTTCGATGCTTTTGAGGTATATATAAATATTCTGAAGTCGTAGAAGAAAAAGTCAAAAAATGTGGAGTTTTAGAATAATAAAACATCTCAAAAACTATAGAATTTCTAAATTCTATATCAAAATGATCTCCAAAAGATGGCAGAATGTAGTAATCATTACTTAACCCAGAACTATTTTCTTACTGTACTTTCTAAGAATTTTCTAACATAGAGAATTGTAAATAGCAAAGAAAAGTATATATTTTTAAACAATCAAAACAATGGACACATTTTGTTTTCATTTTCAGGTTTGACCTGCCACCAGTTATCTTGTTTTCTATGGATGGATTTAGAGCTGAATATTTAGACACGTGGGATTCTTTAATGCCAAATATCAATAAACTGAGTAAGTAACTAGTGGCATACAAATGGTAAAGACACCTAGTCAACATCTAGATGATGCAACTATCTTTCTGACTTTTAACCTTAGTGGTTTGTCTTAGCCTAGATCCTCTCTGACTTTACCACATGGTATCTACTTTCTGTTGGAAGTGTATTTTCACACTTTCTGGCATCTCCTACCTTTATTTTGGTAGTATGTTCATCCTTCTGTTTGTTTATTTTGATTTGTTTTGTATTTGAATATAATTTCTGTCCTGTGGAAATCTGTTTGTGTGTACTGCCTTGAAAGTGATGTTTGTCAGACCTGGGTTCTGGGTCTTAGCAAGGCGGATATAACAAGGACGGGATCCAGAAGGAGCCTGGTGGGGTAGGCAGATCCAGCACCTCCCACCACTTCAGCAGATGTCAAATCCAGGATCTATTCCGGTTCTGGAACGGAACTGCCTACAGCCTGGCTCTACCGCTTGATAGCTGTGAGGTCCCAGGTAACTTTCCTTCACCTTTTAGTGCCCCAGTCTCTTCATCTGTGAAATGGTGACTTCCCACCTGATAGGATTACTGTGAGAATGTGCACGTACCATTCAAAAAATAGCTATTTGACATGTGGCATACATTGGATGTGTCACACGTACTGCTCACGCAAAGAGACTACCAGGCAGGCTTTGTGTGGGCAACAAGGCCGTTTATTTCGTGCCTGGGTGCAAGTGGGCCAAATCGGAGAAAGAATTTAGGCAAAGAGGGTAGGAGAGGGGATTGGTTATATAGGTTGGAGCAAATGGTCAACTAAAGGTGGTAATCTATCTTGGGGAGGGGGAGGACATCACGGGATGCATGGTCACAAGGTAGGGGTCATTTATTACAATCAGGCATGATCATAAGGGTGGGGAGTATCAGCTGCAGTCAGAGGGGAGGGTGCAGTAGATTACATAGTTACAGGAGTGGAGGTCTTGAGAAACCCAATGTCCGGGGGGAAATTTTTGCAAGGCTGAACAGGAATAATGGATGCAGGTTGTAGAGCAATTATTGAGGCAGGAACAACTTGTTTTACTTCTTTCTGTGGCCACCTGGTTACTTATGGTTGCTTCAGACTTTCTGGTTCCTGGAGACCATTCAGAGTGAACGTGCAGGTCACCAAGGCTAAAATGGCCAGGCCTGGACTTGGAGCTCTAACAGGGTGGTTTTAAGTTATTGTTATAATTATTTTATTATTAGCTTTATTATAGTGTACTTCTGTGTTAGGATACTTGGACTTCACATAATTTAATAAAGGTAGTAATAAAGAGAAGTTGAGGCTGGATGTGGTAGCTCATGCCTATAATCCTAGCACTTTGGGAGGCCGAGGCTGGAAGATCCCTTGAGCTCAGGAGTTTGAGACCAGTTTGGGCAACATAGTGAGACCTCATCTCTATTTAATTTTACATATATATATATATATATATATATATATACACACACACACACATATATACACACACACATATACACACACACATATACACACACACATATATACATATACATATATAAAAAAATATATATACATATATAAAAAAATATATACATATATATACATATATATAAATATATATATATACATACATATATATATATATTTTAAAAGAGAAGTTGAGTATCCAAGGACACAGTGGTAAGAAGTGGCAAAGTTAGAACCAGAGAGCTAAGTTGAGGGCCCACATTCTTCATGGCCCTGCAATTTCTTTCTTCCCTTTTCCAGGCCCTGTTTTATATCTTCAAAGCTCTCAAATTTCATGTCAGTTTTACTGGTTTACTGTTTTTCTTTTCCTTCAAGTTTTTAAAAAATAGCTGTTTGATTTTGGGTAAGTTGAGTGACTTTTCTGGGCCTCAGTTTTCTCATTTGTGAAATGAAATGACTAGATCTGATGATTTCTACTATTAATTCCAGCCCTAAAATGTCTCAGTTGTAGAAAGATAGACCACTACCTCCTGCAACATAAGGTACATTGTTTCTTCAGCTTCTCCCTCCTTCCCTGGGGCAGATCTTTGGCAAAGAGATTGTTTTCCAAACCCAGGACTTGTCACTTTTCTGCTGAGTCATTTTGTCCTAGAAAGTTAACTAATACTTCTCTGTTTCTATCTCCTTATCTACATTTGTCTTGATAAACTGGATATCAAATCTGGTGTCAAAAGGGAAATTGACTAGCCAGGGTGAACTGAACCACCTCTAAAGTGACATTCCTTGGTTTGCTCATTCCGTTGAGAATGACATTGATGAAATATATAAGAGCTTTCTGCTTTCGATGTTTAAAATAATTCAAAACATGTAAAATATTTTTTAGCCATGTAGACAACATCTCAATCCCCAGATGTGTGAGGCTGTGATCAATTAGGCCTACCTAGGCAAAATGAGGCTGTAGGTTCTAGGAGGCCCACTTAAGATTAGATGTGGTAGGGAGGGGTACATATTTTCAGGACCTCCTCAGGCTGTTTCAAGGGAAAATTTAAAAACAATAGATGTGGTTAAATAGGATTAGGATTATGTTAGCCTTGAGGTGAGGTATGTGACAGGAGGCATTGCTGTTAAGGAAGTCCAGGGTCCCTTCTCTAGGGTTTCATCAAGCTGCCTGGATTGGGCCACCACCATCATGTAAACTGAGCCTAAGCAATATCACAGAGCCGTGAATCATGTTAGAGGCTATTAAGCAGATGAGGAAGTGGCTCTCCGAATCACACTCTAGTGAGACAAGAACATTGTCTTTCTTAGCACAGGTGGCAACAGATAAACAAGGCCAGGGCAAGATCAGGAAACTGTCAGGTAGGATAGAGGTGATTTGGCCTACTTAGAAGAAAAAGGCTTCTTGAAAAGTTGGATGGGAAACTGCATATCAAATAAGACTAGAAGTAGCAGGTAGACAGCAAAGACCCCACAGGTGACATATGCAGAGTTTTGGAGATTAGAATTTGCAAGGTTGGCATTCATGAATAGCAGAGCTCTTATATTGGCCACAGCAGATGTCATGTGCTGTCTGCTTTTTAAATTTTGTTTTGTTAAGAATGCATAACATGAGATCTACTGTCTTAACAGATTTTTTCAGTGTACAACGCAGTATTATTATCTATAGGCACAATGCTATACAGTGGATCTCTAGAATTTACTCATTTTCTAAAACTGAAATTTCATACCCATTAATTAACAATTCCGCATTTCCCCTTTACCCAGCCCCTGGAAACCATCATCCTATTCTTTGCTTCTATGATTCTGACTATTTTAGATAATCCTATGTAAGTGGAATCATACAGTATTAGCGTTCTATGACTAGCTTATTTCACTTAGTATATCTTCAAGGTTCATCCACGTTGTCACATGTTGCAAGATTTTCCTCTTTTATTAAGGCCAAATAATATTCATTGTATGTATATATCACCTTAAAAAAATCTATTTATCTTTTGAAAGATAGATAGATTGTTTCCACAGCTTGACTCTTGTGAATAGTGCGGATTAATAGGGAGTGCTAACATCTCATTGAGATCCTGATTTCAACTCTTTTGGATAAATACTCAAAAGTGGAATTGCTGGATCATATAATTCTATTTTTAAGTTTTTGAGAAACCTCCATACCATTTCCCATAGCAGCTATACCATTTGCCTTTCCACTAACAGCGTACAAGAATTCCAGTTTCTGCACATCTTCATCAACACCTGGGTTTTTTTTTTTTTTTGATAATAGATATCCTAACAGATGTGATGTGATATCTCATTTTAAATTTTTATTTTTAATTGTTATTATTATTTTAGAGATGAAGTCTTGCTATGTTGCCCAGGCTGGCCTCAAACTCTTGGGTTCAAGTGATCCTCCCATCTCAGCCTCCCAAAGTGCTGGGATTACAGGTGTGAGCCCCTGTGCCTGGCCTCACTTTGGTTTGTTACACATTTTTCTGATGATTAGTGACATTAAGCATCTTTCATACACCTATTGGATGTTTGTATATCTTCAGAGATGCACGATATCTTTCTTCTTTGAAGAAATATCTATTCAGATCATTAGCCCACTTTTTTTTTTCTTTTTTGCTTCTGACTGATTTGCAAAGAATCATTAGCCCATTTTTTAATGACACTATCAGATTTTTTGCTATCAAGTTGCAGAAGTTCCTTATATATTTTGGAAATTAACTCCTTATTAGATACATGGTTTGAAAGTATTTTCTCCCATTTCATAGGTTGCCTTTTCATTCTATTGATTGTTTCCTGTTGCATAGAAGCTTTTTAGTTCGAGGCAGTCCTGTATGTCTATTTTTGCTTTCATTGCCTGTGCTGTTGTCGTCATATTCATGAAACCATTGCCAAGACCAACGTCATTCAGATTTTCCCCTATGTTTCCATCTAGAAGATTTATAGTTTCAGGTCTTATTTCAAATCTTTAATGTACTTTGAGTTGATTTTTGTGTATGGTATCAGATCAGGGTTCAAGTTCATTTTTCTGCATATGGCTATCCAGTTTCTAACACCATTTGTTGAGTTAACTATCCTTTCCCCATTGTGTATTCTTGGCACTCTTTTTGAAGACTGGTTGATCATATATGCATGGATTTATTTCTGGGCTTTCATTTTTTTTCTGAGATGGGGTCTCATTCTGTCACCCAGGCTGGAGTGTGCAATGGCATGATCTCAGCTCACAGTCACCTCTGCCTCCAAACTTAAATGATGCCCTCAGCTTCCTGAGTAGTTGAGACTACAGGCACCGCGCGCCACAATGACTGGCTAATTTTTGTATTTTTTTGTACAGATGAGGTTTCGTCATGTTGCCCAGGCTGGTCTTGAACTCCTGAGTTTAAGCTTGCCTTGGCCTCCCAAAGTGCTGAGATTACAGGTGTGGGCCACTGTGCCCAGCCTGGGCTTCCTATTCTTTTTCATTGGTCTATATAACTGTTTTTATGCCAGTAACATGTTAATTACTGAAGATTTTTAATATATTTTGAAATCAGAAGCTTTGATGTCTTCAGATTTGTTCTTTTTCAAAAATGTTGTGGTTTTTTGGATTTTATGAATTTAATTTTTTTCTATTTCTGTAAAAAATGTCATTATGGTTTTGATAAAGATTTCACTGAACCTGTAAACTGTTTTGAATAATAGGAGCATCTTAACAATATTAAGTCTTCCAGTCATCAACATGAGGTGTCTTTCCATTTGTTTATGTCTTCCTTAATTTCTTTTACTGATATTTTATAGTTTTCATACACAAGTCTTTCATTTTCTTAGTTAAATTTATTTCTAAGAATTTCATTATTTTCGATGTTTATAAATGAGATTGAATAATAATTAGTACATAGAAATGCAACTGATTTTTGTACGTTGATTTTGTATCCTGCAACTTTCCTGCATTTATTAGCTCTAAATAAATTTATTTAGAGCTTTCAATATATTTAGAGCTTTCAGTAGATAATATCACACCTTCTGCAAATAGGGACAAGTTTACTTCTTTCTTTCCTATTTGGATGCCTTTTTATTTTCTTGCCTATTTGCTCAGGCTAGATGAGTGGACATTCTTGCTTTGTTCCTGATCTTAGGTGGGAAAACCTTCAGTTTTTCACCATTGAAGAGGTTGTTAGTTGTGGACTTTTCATATAATCTTTATTATGTTGAGATAATTTGGCACATAACAATGTTTCAATCAACAACAGACTGCATATGTAATGGTGGTCCCATAAATTATAATGGAGTTGAGAAATTCCTATCACCAGCTGGGTGTGGTTGCTCATATCTGCAATCTCAGCACTTCAGAAGGCCAAGGAAGGAGGACTGCTTGAGCCCAGGAGTTCAAGATCAGCCTAGGCAACAAAGTGAAACCCTGTCTCTACCAAAAAAAAAAAAATTAGCAGAGCACAATGGGGAATGCCAGTAGTCCCAGCTACTCAGGAGGCTGAGGCAGAAGGATCCCTTGAGCCTAGGAGTTCAAGGTTGCAGTGAGCTATGATCACACCACTGCACTCCAGCCTGGGTGACAGAGTGAGATCTTTTTAAAAAAAAAAATCCTATCACCTAGTGATGTCATAGCCATTATAATGTCATAGTGCAAAGCATTATTCACATGTTTCTGGTGATGCTGGTCAAGACAAACCTACTGCACTGCCAGTCATAAAAAAGTATAGTATACACATTTATGTACATTGCATCATACTTGATAATGATAATAAATGACCATTTCTGGTTTATGTATGTACTACACCATACCTTTTTTTTAAGAGATGGGGTCTTGCTATGATGCCCAGACTGGTCTCAAACTCCTGGGTTCAGGTGATCTTTCTACCTTGGCCTTCCAAAGTGCTGGGATTACATACATGAGCCACTGTGCCAACCTTATACTACATTTATACTTTGTGCATTATTTTAGAGTGTACTCCTACTTATTAAAAAATGTTAACTATAAAAACAGCCTCAGGCAGGTATTTCAGGAGGTACTTCAGAAAAAGGTACTGTTGTCATAGAAGATGACAGCTCCATGCATATTATTGCCCCTGAAGACCTTTCAGTGGGGCAAGAGGTGAAGGTAGAAGACAGTGATATTGATGACCTTGACCCCATGTGGGTGTGGGCTAATGTGTGTGTTTGTGTCTTAGTTTTTGACAAAAACATTTAAAAAGTAAAAACAAAAAATTAAAAAGCAAAAGCTTATAAAGATATAAAGAAAGAAAATATTTTTGTACAACAGTGCAACGTGTTTGTGTTTTAAACTCAGTGTTATTACAAAAGAGTGAAAAACTTAAAAAATTAAAAGTTCATAAAGTAGAAAAGTTACAGTAAGCTAAGGTTAATTGATTATTGAAAAAAATATGTTTATAAATTTAGTGTATCCTAAGTGTACAGTGTTTTTAAGTCTATAGTAGTTTACTGTAATGTTCTAGATTTTCACATTCGCTCACCACTCACTCACTGACTTACTCAGAGCAACTTCCAGTCTTGCAATCCTCATTCATGATAAGTGGTCTGTATTATATCATGTTTTTACTGTACCTTTTCTGTATTTATATAGATAGGATTAAATATATAAATGCCACTATGTTACAATTGCCTACAGTATGGGGTAGAATAACATGCTATATAGATTTGTAGCCTAGGATTAATAGACTTTACCACATAATCCTAGGTGCATATTAGGCTTTACCATCTAGGTTTGTTTAAGTACACCCTACTATGTTTGCACAATGATGGAATTGTCTAACAACACATTTCTAGGAACGTATCCCTGTCTTTAAGCAATCCATGCATGGCTGTATTCCTAGTTTATTGAGAGCTTTTATCATGAAAGGGTGTTGAATTTTATCAAATGCTTTTTCTGCTTCTATTGAAATGCTCATGTAATTTTTATCCTTCATTCTGTTAACATGATGTATCACATTAATTGATTTTCATATGTTGAACCATCCTTGCACCCCAGAGATAAATCCCACATGATCATGGTGTATAATCTTTTCATTGTGTTTTTGAATTTGGTTTGCTAGTATTTTGTTGAAGATTTTCGCATCTGTTTTCATCAGGAATATTAACCTGAAATTATCTTTTCTTGTGATGTCTGTATAGCTTTTATATCAGAGTAATGCTAGACTTATGAATTTGAAAGCATTCCCTTATCTTCAGTTTTTTGGAAGAGTTTGAGAAGAATTGGCATTAGCTCTTCAAATATTTGGTAGAGAAATTGTCAGTGAAGCCATCTGGTTCTGGTCTTTTTCTTGGGAGGATTTTATTGATTCAATCTCCTTACTGTTTATAGGTTTATTCAGACTTTCTATTTATTTAAGATTCAGTCTTGGTACATTATATGTTTCTATGAATTTATCCATTTCTACTAGGTTATCCAGTTTGTTGGCATATAATCATTCATAGCATTCTCTTACAAACCTTTTTATATCTGCAGTATCAATTGTAATCTCCTCTTTCTGATTTTATTTGAGTTTTCTCTCTCTTTCTTGGTCTAGTTAAAAGTATGTCAATTTTGTTTATCTTTTTGAAAAACCAGCTGTTGGTTTCATTGATTTATTCTATTGTTTTTCTATTCTCTATTTCATTTCTTCTTGTTTCTTGTTTTCTTCTTTCTGCTAACCTTGAATTTAGTTTGTTCCTTTTTCTGTTCCTTGAGGTGCAAAGTTAAGCTATTTATTTAAAATTGTTTTCTTTCTTAATGTAGGCATTTATTGTTGTTACCTGCATTTTAGTGCTGTGTTTGCAGCGTCCCATTTTCATGTTTGTTAGTCTTCTTTCAAGATATTTTCTAATTTCCCCTTTTTTTTAAAAAAATTTTTTTAAAAGACGGGGTTTCACTCTGTTGGTCAGGCTGGTCTTGAACTCCCGACTTCAGGTGATCCACCTGCCTTGGCCTCCAAAGTGCTTGGATTACAGGCGTAAGCCACCACGCCCGGCCTTAATTTCTCCTTTGATTTCTTCTTTGACGCATTGGTTGTTCAAGTGTGTGACATAATTTCTACATTATTTGTAAATTTTAAAGTTTTCCTTCTAATATAAATTTCTAGTTTTATTCCATTGTAGTTGGAGAAAATACTTGGTATGATTCCAATTTTCTTAACTACATTAAGACTTGCTCTGTGATCTGATATGTGCTCTATCCTGGAGAATGTTCTGTGCATACTTGAAAAAAATGTATTGAGTTGGGTTGAATGTTCTGTAAGATTTCTGCATGAAAAAAGAAAAAACACCCTGCTGATAATTTTATAGGGCTTCTCTTGTATATTGTGAGTTGCTTTTATTTTACTGCCTTCAACATTCATTGTCTTTGACTTTTGACATTTGATTATAATATGTCTCGGTATGGATTTCTTTAGGTTCATCGTGTTTAGAATTTTTCAAGCTTCCTAGATCTGGCTGCCCATTTTTCCCCTGCTAGATTTGGGAGTTTTTAGCCATTATTTCTTTGAATAAACTTTCTGGTTCTTTCTCTTTTTCTTCTCCTGAAAATCTCATCATGGATATATTAGTCCACTTGTTGGTGTCCCAAAGTTCTCTTAATGTTTCATCACTCCTTTCCGTTCTTTTTTCTTTTTGCTCATTTGCCTGAATAATTTTAAAAGGTCAGTCTGAGTTTGCCTCTCTTTGTTGAAATTTTCAGTTTATTCATGCATTGTTCTCATCACCTCAATGAGTGTCTTTATGACAATTATTTTGAAATGTCTGTTAGGAAAATTGTATCCCTGCTTCATTCAGGTCAATTTCTGATTTATCTTTTTCCTTCGTTTTGAACATATTTCCTCATTTCTTCATTTTCCTTTGCTCTCTGTGTTGGCATTTGCACACTGGACAAAACAGCCACCTTTCTAGGTTTTCATGGACTGGCCTTGTATAGGAGAAACCCTCACCAGTTGGCCTGATCAGGGATTCTGGAGGCCCCTTAAACCTTCATGCTAGTCCAACCTTGTTTCTTTGTTCTTAGGGGCCTCAGGTGTCTAGAGTACACTGGTCCCATTGGTGCTCCAAGATAAGTGAAACTGAAGCCAACTCCTTGGGCAGTCACAAGAGAATTTGAATCATTAGATGTCTTGTCCAATTCTTTCTCTCCCCGGAGATAAGTTGGGATCTGGATTTGTTTTGTTTTGTTGTTTTTGTTTTGTTTTTGTTTTGTTTTGTTTTGTTTTGATTTTTGTTTTTGCTTTTTTCCCCTCTGTGCTGCACCAGAGAGAGGGGCTATGGTGACTTACATGCTACATCAAACCGCTGTGTTTTTTCTTACTGGACCCCCAGGTGACTAGGGTATACTGGGTTCCATTAGTGCTTCAATACAAGCAAGACAGAAAAAGCCAATCCTTTGGGCAGTCCCTGGAAAAGTTGGGGCATTGGACACTTAGTGCAACTCTTTTCCTCCCCTGGGAGAAGCTGGGAGTTGGGGTTATTGCCTGCTTTATCTGTGCTAAGCCAAGAAGAGAAGCTGTGGTGAGTGCCTGCGTGCTAGTTCAAATCTCCTCTTTGTTCTCTATAGCACCCAGGGGAGTAATACATGTTGGGTCTCAGATCTTCTAGCCAATTTCTTAGATACTACCTGGAAAAACTGGAGTGTTAGACGTGTGGTCCAATTTTTTCCCTCCTTGAGGGGAAACTAAAAGTTGAGAGTTCTTTTCTGATCATATAGCACCGTTCTGGGATGGGTATTATGTCAAAGAAATGGTTCTGCTTTTCCTACTGGTTTCACTGCAACTGGTTTTATACTTGCCTGCTAAGCAGGAGCCTCTCAAGTAGTTTCTGGGTTTCTCACAAATGGAGTTGGTTTATGTGTGGCTACTGAATGATCGTGTCTGCTGTGGGAAGAGTCTTCCAAGATTTCCTATTCTGTCATCTTGCTAACATCACTCCTCTCTGCTCTCTTTTGACCATTCTTCTTTATGTGCCAAGGGCTTGAAGGCATACCAGCAACTTTGGGAAGACTGAAGCCCCTGCAGAATTTATTATTCTCTATTTTTTTGAGTGCTAGAAATGATATAGGCCAACATTATGGCTAATCTAAGAGGTTATTCTACTAAATTATATATAAAATGAAAGTACTTATTTTCATCCTGTTTTTTTTTCTTGTTTTTTTTTGTTTTGTTTTGTTTTGTTTTTTGGTTGTTGTTTTTTTTTTGTTTTTTTTTTTTGAGACAGAGTCTTACTCTGTTGCTCAGGCTGGAGTGCAGCGGCATGATCTCCGTGCATCGCAACCTCCACCTCCTGGGTTCAAGCGATTCTCCTGCCTCAGCCTCCCGAGTAGCTGGGATTACAGGCATGTGCCACCACACCCAGCTAATTTTTTGTATTTTAGGAGAGACGAGGTTTCACCATGTTGGCCAGGCTGGTCTTGAACTCCTAACCTCAGGTGATCTGCTGGCCTTGGCCTCCCAATGTGCTGGGATTACAGAAGTGAGTCACCACGCCTGGCCTATATTGTAGTTTTGATCTGTACATTCTTTGGTTGCTTTACCTACTCACCCATTCAGACTTTTGCTGCTTCTTAGAGTTTCTGGTTACCATAAACCTAGTTGCATAGACTTATCTCATTTATATTTTCAGATTACTTTTGTTTGGTACTTAAAAATTTTTTTTTAGAAGTAAAACATACACATAAACATTTTAAAGCAATATTCAAGGCTATATAGTAAAATAAATGAACAAAACCCCTTTCCTGGTCTTCCTACTTTTCCTTTGCAAAAGCAATCACTCATTGGTTTATTGTGTCTTTCCAGTAGTCTGTTCAAGCCTAACTTAAATTATTCATATTTAGAAGAAACAATGGTAGCAGACTGTGCTTTTTGTGGGCTTTTTTCAGTAGCTGTGGTTCAAGGGCAGGTGATACAAAATGGTAGCTTGAGTCTATAGAGAGTCAGCAGATGTGTCCTGTTTATGACATCACGTAACTAGGGCGGTGCCATGTTTTTGCAATACTGGTAGCTTAGTTTGCATTTTATTTTATGCCCTAGCTTTACCCATTTAGGAATCTGAGTTTGTCACCCATGTTTCAAGGATATTAAAACAGAAACTGACTTTATGTATCTGTTCATTGTATGACTGTTTTCTCAAATTATTTTAATTGCGTAAGTGGACTAGATCTCATTTTATTTTCTTGTCATGTAACTTCTTAACAATATTAAATGTCTTTCCCTAATTGAGATCAAGATTTACTTATTGGTGGTATTGACTAAAGAAGAAAAATAAAGGTTATTTTAATCTTAAGTTGTTTTATAAAGCCCTCAAGCAGTTCTCAAACTTAAATACATTAGGATGACCTGGAGTGCTTTTTAAAAATGTAAATTTTTGGCCGGGTGCAGGGGCTCACACCTGTAATCCCAGCACTTTGGGAGGCTGAAGCAGGTGGATCACTTGAGGCCAGGAGTTTGAGACCAGCCTGGCCAAGATAACAAAATCCCATCTCCACTAAAAAAAATACAAAAATTAGCTGGGCTTGGTGGCAGGCACCTGTAGTCCTAGCTACTCTGGAGGCTGAAGCAGGAGTAACACTTGAACCCAGGGGGCAGGAGTTGCAGTGAGCCGAGATTGCGCCACTGCACTCCAGTCTGAGTGACAGAGCAAGACTCCAAAAAAAAGAGAAAGAAAGAAAGAAGAGAGAGAGAGAGAGAGAGAAAAGAAAGAGAGAGAGAGAGAAAGAAAGAAGAAAGAAAAAAAGAAGAAAGAAAGAAAAGAAAAAGAAAGAAAGAAAGAGAGAGAGAAAGAAAGAAGAAAGAAAAAAAGAAAGAAAGAAAAGAAAAAGAAAGAAAGAGAAAGAAAGAAAGAAAGAAAGAAAGAAAGAAAAAGAGTGGATGTTTTTGAACTCCCTTTCCTTCGTCTCCTATCTTCCAACCCCCATCAGAAAATCTTATGTCGTGGACTTGATATGGGGCCCTAGAAGATTCTGAAGGAGGAAATTCCTGGATCAGAGGCTGGGAAGGAGACTAATCCCATGCCTATTTGAGAAAACACTCATTGTGTTCAGCAGCAAAGCTTGTGACTTTTTGGACAACAATCAATTTCATGTTTTGTTTTGACCTAAAGAGAATCTATAATAGTGAAGCTTATTTTAGAAGTAGAGGCAACACAATTTTGGTGTGGAAAATTTCTCGTACACCACTGCTGCCGAGGAAATAGCAATGTGTCCCAGTGGTTCTGACCTCTTTAAACAGGGTTATTGCACAGATTGAAAACAACAGAACAATGAAGCAAAATGACTGCCATACTTTGTGAAAAACAGATCAAAGGAAACTTCCCTGGTCAAATGGAAACTGAACTACAAGTAAGGAGCAGTAAAGTTAGCTTAATCTGTAAACAGTACTACCCGACATGGTCTTATGCAGTTATACAAGTCAAATCCTTTTTCAATCTAGATGGTAGTGTTGACTTTTGTTATATTGATACTTTGCATGTAAGAACTATCAGCTAGATGCCAATGCTATATAAAGCAAACAAAGCTGGTGGTATATATGATATAGAGTCTGTTTAGCTCAGGGGTCAACAAACTGTAGCCCATAGGCCAATCTGGTTCACTCTGCTCGTTTGTGTATATGGCCTGCCATATATACTGAGAACTTTTTTACTTATTTTAGAAAAATTTTATTTATTTATTTATTTGAAACAGGATTTCACTCTGTCACCCAGGCTGAAGTGCAGTGGTACAATGACAGACTCCATCTCCTTGGCTCAAACAATCCTCCCACCTCAGCCTCCAGAGTAGCTAGCACTACGCAGGTGCATGCCACCATGCCCAGCTAACTTTTTATTTTTATGTAGAGAGGAGGTTTCACTGTGTTGTTCAGGTTGGTCTCAAACTCTTGAGCTCAAGTGATCTGCCTGCCTCAGCCTCCCAAAGTGCTGGAATTATAGGTGTGAGCCACTGGGCCTAGTCTGTTTTACATTTTTAAATGCTTGGAAGAAAGTAAGAACATTTCGTGACATGTAAAAATTACCTGAAATTCAAATTTCAATGTCCATAAAGAAAGTTCCATTAAAACATGGCCATGTTCATTTGTTTACGTATTGTCTGACGCATGCTTTGGGGCCTCAACGGCAGAGAGGAGTTGTTGCCACAAAGACCATATGGCCTTGCAAAGCCTAACATGTGTGTCATTGGCTCTTCCAGAAAAAAATCTATACACCTTGATTTGGCTCACTCCTCTCCTAAAGACTGATATTCCTTGGAATGGAGGAAACTTAGAGGCCAGAATGTCAGGCTCTTTCCATCTTCAATCCACTTTTTAGTTTGTTTTCTATTTTCCTGGGAGACTTTCAAGATCAGATTGTTAGTTATCCAAAAACTGAAGAAGAAACAACTTCCTAATTTCTCATCATATTCTGTTGTAGAAACGTGTGGAATTCATTCAAAATACATGAGAGCTGTGTATCCTACCAAAACCTTCCCAAATCATTACACCATTGTCACGGTAAGTGCTTGACCCAGCGGTAAGACAGGCCAAAGATCAGAACTGATCACATAAGACAGATATGCTTGGGCAGGAACCGGCTGAGTTCAGTGTCTTACCTTTCTCAAGCACATGTGGGGATAGTTCATGGCTCAATTCAGGCTGGGAAGGCATGGCTCAATGTGAGGCCAATCCAGAGCTGTGAGGCATGAGCTATGAGTAAGTGTCCAGCCTTAGATTAACTCACCTGTGTCAAGCCCAAAACAGACCCTTTGATGTGAGAAATACCATTTTCCTCTGGTCTTTCGATTGCCCTTTGTTTATCTGAAGGTCTGCTGAGAACAGTAAGCTATATACAGGAACAACTACTCTGATATGGAAAATTTCATTCTTTCCTAGTCTTTTCATTAACTTGATAGAACTTCTTTTTCATAAATGAATTCACACTGTCTACATCTCTTTAAGTAAATCAATAAAAGCAAGTGAATTACCTCAGTGTATAAAAAGATGTAGGTAGAATGATTAAAATGAGCTTAAATAAAAATTAAGTTATTTAAGATGGATAGATTTAGAACACATTTTAAGCCACCTTCTGCCTCAAAGGATATTTGTGTCTTTATTACTTTGGGTTTTAGTCTTTTATTACTATGGAACAGTAACTATGACATTTAAATTTTAACCCCTATACAATTGTATGTGTATATTCTCATTATTTGTAGATTCAATGTTTTGGGGTTTGTCTACTTGCTAAAATTTATTTCTGGCCTCCAAATCAATAAGTACAGGGCATTTGTGGTCATTTGCAGCCATCACAAAGAAGCATAAAAAGTTAAGTTGCCCAATGCACATGTCACATGTTCCTAGCTAAGGTCTAACCAGGAGACATTCTGCTTTCTTGTTTTAGCTGTAATATTATAAACAAGTATCATTTTCACAATTTTACTGTCTATCGAATGCCATGCTTTTTATATGCTCATGCTCTTTCTTGGGTTATGTCACTGGTTAAAATTGTCTCCTCACATAGTACTAAAGTGCTTTCTGGTATCCCTAAGAGCAAGAAGGCTGTGAATTGCCTTACAGAGGAAGTGTGTGTGTTAGGTAAACTTTGCTTAGGCATGAGTTATAGTGAACCAACAGTATATGTAAATAAGGTGACTTTAAACAGAAACACTCATAAAAGAAGGTTATGTATTGATCAGAAGACAAAAAATGTTGTAACCAAAGGCTCTCAGGAACCTAGCTCTACATTTTTCCTAGGAGTAATGGTTTAGTAATCATTAATTTAGTGTTCATGACAACTTTATAGAATATAGCTACTATGAATAATAATAATTGACTATATACACATAAATATAAATACATAATACATACTATATATACGTATGTGTATACATAAAATAAGGGATTATGCAAAAGGGCTACTAATTTACTGTTTATATATTTTATACACATATATGCATAGATATTCATATACATAGTGATGTTCTAAAATAATGACCCTAAAATCCATAGGCATTCCATAGAAACGTGTGCAATGATTAAATAAATATGTGGGATTGGATAGATGGATGGCAGGGAAGATGGATGGAGACTGGGTAGGCTGCCTTTAAAATGCTGATAACACCCTTTAATTCAATTTAGCCAAGATATTTGACATATAGAAAGCTTCTATCTAGTAAATTTCTTGCTATTATTGATAATATTACCAGTGGCTAACCATTATTCTAATATGTGAATCTTTAACAACAGGTAAACAGTTATTTAGCACACAAAAGTTATATTAACACCACCAGCACAAGCCATCAGCCTAATGTCATTTATTTGCTGCTATAAACTATGATAGAACTAGAACAAATATATATATATATATATATATATATATATATATATATATACTGGCATGTGGGTAAAAAAAATTAAAAGAAAAAAATATATATATACACGCTTGGCCCTCCATGTGTGTGAGTTCTGAATCCATGGATTCAACTAACTGTGGGATGAAAATATTTGGATGGAATCAACCTAAATGCCCATCAACAACACACTGGATAAAGAAAATGTGGTACATATACACCATGGAATATTATGCAGCCATAAAAAAACAAGATCTTTTTTTGTGGGAACATAGACGGAGCTGGAGACTATCATCCTTAGCAAACTAAATACCACGTGTTCTTACGTATAAGTGAGAGCTAAATGATAAGAACTTATTAATGCAAAGAGGAAACAACAGACACTGGGGTCTGCTTGAAGAGGGAGGGAGGGAGGAGGGAAAGGAGCAGAAAAGAGAACTATTGGGTACTGAGCTTAGTACCTGGGTATGTACAATAAACCCTCATGACACGTGTTTGCCCCTTGCATAGGGTTTGTTCCTAAGTGACAAACCTTCACATGTACCCCAAACCTAAAAGAAGGAAACAGGAAGGAAGGAAAGAAGGAAAAATATTTGGAAAGAAACTGCATCTTCACTGAACATGTACAGACTTTTCTTGTCACTATTCCCAAAACAATACAATGATTGACATAACATGTGTATTATATTAGATATTATAAGTAATTTAGAGATGATTAAAATATATAGGAGGGTATGCATAGGTTATATGCAAATCCCAAGCCATTTTCTATGAGGGACTTGAACATCTTCTGATTTTGGTACCTGAGGGAGGTCATGGAACTAATGGAAGCCAAGGGATGACTATATCTCCTGATATTTAAGTTCAGGTCCATGTGTTTTACATTGAAAGGTATATAGTATCTTTCTTAGATATGAGTAATAGATTGTGTGCTATTTTAATTTAAATTTATATTTTACTAATATTTTTTCTTACATCTTTTTTGAAATTATCATTTTAGGGCTTGTATCCGGAATCACATGGCATCATTGACAATAATATGTATGACGTAAATCTCAACAAGAATTTTTCACTTTCTTCAAAGGAGCAAAATAATCCAGCCTGGTGGCATGGGCAACCAGTATGTAGCATTATACATGTGGCAACTGAAATAACCGCCATTTCTCAATGTGACAGGAGATCACACTTCTCACCCCACTTTGAGTTCTATGTCACCCATCTAGTTTCTAAGGGCTGAGGGTGGGAAGGTGTTTCACCACTATTTATAACTTGAATTTTTAAAACATTTATGGCTGTTAATTCAAATAGCTTTTGTTTAAACTTGTGTGTTGGATTATAAATGTATCTGTCTGGAAATTACTCAGAATGATTATTGTTAGTGTTTTTCCTCATTCTGTTTTGTAATTCTTTTAAAGGGAGAAAGGAACCATCCAATTTTACCAGTTTTTAAAAAAATGATTTTGCTTCTTAGTACCTGGCTATATTTTTGATTTTTGAGGCAGATTTTTAAAAAATTATATCTTTTAATCGCTACAATGGTTAAATTTCAATTTTAATATATGTTGCAACTATTAATCTTGTTTAGTTTCTAGGAAGGTACACCATTCCTGCCCAAGGTAATTATTGATTTTCACTTATTCTAAATTTTCTCTTCTTACAGATGTGGCTGACAGCAATCTATCAAGGTTTAAAAGCCGCTACCTACTTTTGGCCCGGATCAGAAGTGGCTATAAATGGCTCCTTTCCTTCCATATACCTGCCTTACAACGGGTAGTGAAGCACTTTCAGATACTCTCCCAGATAGGCAGAAATGATCAGGATTTTTTTTTTCGTCTTAATCTTGGCAGCAATTCTATTAATCCAGTTGTTTGAGCTAAAAATCTTGAAAGTCACCATTGATTCCTCTTCTCTATATCACTCAAGCAGTCTTTCAGTAAATGCTTTTGGCTCTAATTAAAAATCTACATAGCCTGAGAACTTTTTATAACCTCTAGCATTACCACTCTGGTTCGAGCTGTCATCTCTCACCTGTACTGTTGCAGCTGCCTTTTACTTGTTTCTCTGCTTCTTATCCTTTATAATCTTGTCTCGTCCCACCCACCAGAGGGATTCCTTTAAAATGCAAGTCGGGCTGAGTGGGGTGGCTCATGCCTATAATCCCAACAGTTTGGGAGGCTGAGGTTGGCTAATCACTTGAGGTCAGGAATTCAAGACCAGCCTGGACAACATGGTGAAACCCCGTCTCTACTAAAAATACAAAAATTAGCCAGGCATGGTGGTGCATTGCCTGTAATCCTGGCTACTCCAGAGGCTGAGGCAGGAGAATAGCTTAAACTCAGGAGACAGAGGTTTCAGTGAGCTGCGGACAGGGACTCCTACAGTCCAACCTGGGTGACAGTCCAACCTGGGTGCAAGTCCAATTATGGCATTCTTTTGCACCAAAAACTTCAATGGCTCCTTGTGTCACTCAGAGTAAAAGCCCACAAAGCCCTATGTGGCATGACCTCTGCTGTTCCCTTACCTCTCAGACCTCATCTTCTGCTACTCCCTGGGGTGCTCACTCTGAATTCCTTAGCAGGCTTCAACATACTAGGCTCGCTTCTGCTGCAGGACGTTGCACTGGCTGTTTACCCTCCCCGAGATGATTTGCTTCATGGATCCGAATGCCTACTCTTTCACTGCCTTCTGGCCGCTGTTGAAAATTTACCTTCTTAATATTGTCTTGCCCCAGTTACACTAAAATTTAAAATTCCAAACCACTTTCATCCCTGTTACTCTGCTCTAGATTTTCTTTTTTGTCCATAGCATTTATCACCTTTTAATACACTATATAATTTATTTTTATATTAGGTCTATTTTTGTTACTTGTCTTCCTCCGCTAGAATGTCACCTTTGGTTTGCTCACTGATAAATTCTGTTGTGAATGAACAAATAGTGTCCAGCAGATGTTCAACATATGTCTATGCATACATTTTTAAAATGGAATGAATGGATCATAATCCATTGTCTTTTATTTTAGTTAGGGGAAACTGAAGGAGAGAAAGGTGAGGGGAACTGAAACAATCTACATTTCGTTTATAGTGCTGCAAGTGTATTTATAAACAGAAATCCCTTGAAATACTACTTAATCCCTTTCAGTATTGTGATTATATAGGAACACAAAATGGATATCTGAGTATATTAACCTTTCTGAATAGGAATGTAATGAAGTTATTCTTGATTTGATTCATTTTAAAGAATTATTTCTACCCTAATTTTTCAGAAGTGTCCCATATGAAAAGAGGATTTCTACATTGTTAAAATGGCTGGACCTGCCCAAAGCTGAAAGGTAATGTCTAGTGTCAGAAAAGTGTTGGCATAGTGGCATTTATATGGGTAAAAAATGAAGTTATTTCTTTAAATGACAGTTTTTTGGCCATTTTTGAAACAACGTAGCATTGCCTTTGAATGGGCACTTTTCAGGGGGTCTCACTCCTGAAATCCCAGCACTTTGGGAGGTTGAGGCAGGAGGATCACTTGGGCCCAGGAGTCCCAGACCAGACTGGGCAACACAGTAAGACCCTGTCTCTAAAAAAATGTAAAGAAATTAGCTGGGCATGGTGTTACGCAGTTGTAGTCCTAGCTACTTGGGAGGCTGAGGTAGGAGAATCACTTGAGCCCAGGAGTTTGAGGCTGCAGTGAGCTATGATTATGCCACTGCCCTCCAGCCTGGGTGACACAGTGAGACTCTGTCTCAAAAAAATAAAGGAAATTATTTCTGAGAGCTAGTAACTTTGGTTTTCAAAAATATGGTTGACACTATTGAACAACAGAGACAGAGCCAGTACCAGAGAGCAGAGGCAAATATCACAGCACCAGAGCCAGACAGGGGATGGAGCAGAACTGGGAGCAGGTCTGACTCCAAGACCCAGAGGTGCTCCGTCAAGCCCATGGCAACAGACTGGAGTGAGAGAAGGCTGACCAGCAGCTCCAGGTAAACAGTGCATCAGAAACCAGATGCCAGAAGAAAGAACGTGGTGTGACACAACCAAGAATCGGCAAAAAGTCAGAAACCAGGAAACAGAAAGGACTGGGGCACACCAAAAGTGGTCTTAACCACAAGAACAAAACAGAGTTTCACAACAGGGGTGTACCAGTGCCTCTACCTGGGATGGTCTTGTTTACTTTCTGTTTACCTGTCCTTGCCGGAGCCAAGTAGAACCACAGGGTCTGAACAAAGAGGAGGAGGTTAGAGAGAAAGAAAAGGCCACAGCCAGTAAGCCCGATACCTACAAAATCCCCCAATCCAGCCTGTACCTTTATTACAAATTGACTATATCTTTCTGTTTCAATTTTACCCCTAGACCCAGTTTTTATACCATGTATTTTGAAGAACCTGATTCTTCTGGACATGCAGGTGGACCAGTCAGTGCCAGAGTAAGTTGTGTGTGTGTGTGTGTGTGTGTGTGTGTGTGTATGTTTGTTGTTGTTGTTTTTAAATGTAAATTCATCTAATCCTAACCCACAAAACAAAATAGTATTCTTTAATTTCTGCTAAGGACACACGTATTTGATACATACACAGGAAGATCAAAACTGTTAAAAGAATAAAAGGGATGCCATGGTTAACTGCCTTCTTAACCATAAAATGGTTGAAACTCTAGAAAGGACCACTGCCTTATTAACTATATCTTGAATCATTTGAAAAACCCTCACTGACTGTGTAGATGCAGCACTGTTGCTGCATATAACGAAAACATCAAGGCTAGATACTATACAAGCCAGTTCACACTAATGCGGTGCATTTCAGGCTAAGTCACCTGCAAGTCCATTGCGGTATATCCAGCTGTCTACTCTCCCACAGTTCATTCATAAGTTCCTTATAATTGGACTTAACATGTTACTGCCTCAGGCAGAGTTATTTCCCTTCTAGGCTCCCAGTGTTGTTGAATTGGACTGTTTAGTATAAGTTTATTCATTATCTAGACCATTCTGTTATGAGTTTACTACACAAATATAGTCCTTAAGTATTGCTGTTAACAACAACAAAAAGCCATTCTATTTTCTAAACTTAAGCCTCTGTTGTCTTGGACACAATGGAAAGCTGTGAAGGCTGCCATGAGTAAGGCATTTCCCCACATGATGGAAACTCACTTAACAATTGTCCTCAATTGGAATGCAAGCATATTCATTCTGGCAGCATGCCTTTGCCATTTCTCAGAAAAGCTTTTTTTTTTTTCCTTCCTTCCTTCCTATTAGGCCAAAATGAATCCTAATATAGGGTCTTGTTCAAGCCTCACCACTTTTAAGCCTTGGGCCTCTGTTGTATTCCGGCACTGTTCTAGACTGTATCACAGAATTGTACGCTTTTTCAGGTTACTCTAACGGTGAACTATCTAAAACATATTCACCATGTCTCCTTTTCTTTCTTTTTTTTTGAGATGGAGTCTCGCTCTGTCACCCATGCTTGAGTACAGTGGTGCAATTTCAGCTCACCGCAACCTCCACGTCACAGATTCAAGCAATTCTCCTGGCTCAGCCTCCCGAGTAGCTGGGATTACAGGCATGAGCCACCACACCTGGCTAATTTTTGTATTTTTAGTAGAGACAGGGTTTCACCATATTGGTCAGGCTGGTCTTGAACTCCTGACCTCAGGTGATCCACCTGCCTCAGCCTCCCAAAGTGCTGGGATTACAGGCATGAGCCACCAGGCCCACCCCTTCTTTTCTATTTTAACTGTTAGCCATGTTTGATAGTCTTTGTCATTTGAGAAGGGACACTCTATTTGCGTTCATTGCACCTGTGGAGCTGACTTAAGATTAGGCACCATTTCCTTTTTTTTCCATCCAGTGCTCTGGTTTAAAACCCAAGTACATTTTAAGTATAATTTTGAAAAGTGCTACAAAGGAAAAGATCAGAGGTCCCCCAAGAGATCTATCTAGGCAGTCTCAATCTAGTCAAGAGTAGGGTGCAAATTTGGGCTGCTTAGGAGACTCTCCTCTGAGTGACAAAAAGGAAACAGAATTTACAAGTGGTCTTATTGAGGAAGGAGCTGTGCACACTGTAGGAACATACAGAATGAACAAATGGTCTGACAAACAAATGGCTCAAGGGCTCAGTAAGTAGACAACGTGATCATGTTAAGAATAATAGTAGCATTTCACCCTTATTTATGCTATGCTGTGCCAGAGCTGTTGGACAAGCTATGAGAATTATCTCCCACCAATGTCTCCAGCATTGTGGAACAGGGAAGAGGGCTAAGAGGAAGCCCAGAGAAGAAGTCAGGCGCCAAATCCTGCAGGGCCTTGCAGGGCCTTACAGGCTAGAAAAAGTGCAATGAGAAGCATTGAAGCACTGTAATAAGGCAGGTGACTTGGAGGAAGCGAGGGAAAGCTGGGAGAGACAGTGTTGACTAAGTCCAAGGTGTTGATTTAGGACAAATGCCCAAATACTTCTTTAAAAAAGAATTTTTGGGTGACAGATGCTCTTTTTAACTCTCTGGTAACCTATTGTCACATGACCCTCTGGAATGTGTGTGACCCTTAGACTCTCTTAGAAGTATCTGTCCACACGTCTCTCTAATGTGGAGCATCACTGTGAAAATCTTTATAGTTGAATAGTGTTTGTTGACATTCGACATGGTTTCACGTATTTATTAGCCAGCAGTTTATCTTCCTCTGTAGGAAACACAGTTTAGATTTCTGTTTATAGAAATTTAGGGAATTGGTAATTGATGAACGCGGTAGCATGGGTGCTGGTGCTGGGCTCTGATGTTCTGTGTCAAAACCAGCAATTTCAGAGAAGGAGAGGTGTTTAATTTTTACTTGATTAGATAACGGTTTGGCTAATTAAAACAATTCATTACAACAATCTTAACTCCAAATTATTTTTTAGGTAATTAAAGCTTTACAGTTAGTAGATGATGCTTTTGGGATGTTGATGGAAGGCCTGAAGCAGCGGAATCTGCACAACTGTGTCAATATAATCCTTTTGGCTGACCATGGTATGCTTTTTAAACAAACTCTTATTTTGTCATTGACTGTATTTTATCAATTCAGGAATCAGACACAAATAATAGTGATATTTTAAAGTCTTTACTTCCAGAACTAAAGTCTGTTGAAGAAGCAAGGAATGCATTGTGATAGACTGTGATGAAAAGAGGAGTACCTTAAATGTTCTAGTTTAATTATTCTAATACCCCTGAAAACCTACCCATAGATGCTATGTTTTGTAAAAGTGGAGTCAATGATATTTAACAAGGATGTGGTTGGGTTGTTATTAAAATCTAAAAATTGCTTTGGGGCCTTCTTTCCAGCCACGATTCATTCATGTAGATTGGCTACAGTTTACTGTAATTGCCACACCACGTGTATTTTTTTTAGTTATGTAAATAGATGTGTGTTTATTCATAGCTTTTCATCCTTAAAATTACTGTCACCTCACATTTCTCTACTTGAGGTTAACTCTTGATTTTGATTAACCTGAATGTTAAAGGAAGTGAAACAGTGGGCACATTCTCTCCCACCTCACGCAAAATGCATTCAAATAGCTTTGAAGTATACATGCACTCATTCTACAGATATTTTCTAAGTGTCTACTCAATGCTAGGTACTTGCCTAGGTATGGAGTAGATCCTTCCTAGCTAGGGTGGTCAAGTTGTCTTCTTGAGAACAGCATTTAAAGTCAATCTCAGTACACTGTGAAGGGACCAGCCATAAGGCATGAGGAGAAAAAAGAGTGTGTCTGCAGAACTTTTGTTCATATTTTAGAGCATCCAGATAATGATAAACATAGTAATGTATTTTTAAAATTTCTAAGATGATTCCCTAACACTTTGCCCTATTGTTTTAAAATTAAAGAGAAACGTTTTTATGTACATTTTGTTAAAAGAAATTAATTAAAATAAAAATGTATATGCAAGCCAGGCGCCATGGCTCATGCCTGTAATCCCAGCACTTTGGGAGGCCGAGGTGGGTGGATCACCTGAGGTCAGGAGTTCGAGACCAGCCTGGCCAACATGGTGAAACCTTGTCTCTACTAAAAATACAAAATTAGCTGGGTATGGTGGCACACGCCTGTAGTCCCAGCTACTCAGGAGGCTAAGACAGGAGAATTGCTTGAACCCAGAAGGCGGAGGCTGCAGTGAGGTGAGATCACACCACTCCACTCCAGCCTGGGCAGCAGAGCAAGACTCTGTCTCAAAAAAAAAAAAAAAACTTATATGCAGTCTGAAGAATTTTCAAATAAAAAAGATTAACTACCAAAACTTTTTATAGCACATACTCCTTATATAAATTTAAATTACTTTGTGCTTTTTTTTGAGATGGAGTCTTGCTCTGTCACTTAGGCTGGAGTGCAGTGGCATGATCTTGGCTCACTGCAACCTCCACCTTCAAAGTTCAAATGATTCTTGTGCCTAAGCCTCCCGAGAAGCTGAGACTACAGGTGCACACCATCACACCCGGCTAATTTTTTTATTTTTTGGTAGAGACGGGGTTCACCATGTTGGCCAAGCTGGTCTCGATCTCCTGACCTCAAGTGATCTGCCCACCTTGGCCTCCCAAAGTGTTAGGATTACAGGTGTGTGCCACAGAGCACAGCCTGAATAATGTACTTTTAAAAGTAATTATTTTTGAATCTTTATTCTCTCAGCGTATTGTCCTATAAAAGCCCATGTTGCTTTTTAGATTTAAAAATGTATTATGTTTTCTTACATGCAAATCCGATATTATAAAGATTTAATTAGCCTCCTACAGAGGATTTTCTTCTTGAAATTACTTCCATTAATCTATTATACACTGAATAAATGATCTGTTTATAATTCCCATCTGTTCTTCCCTCAAATATGACCCTTTTCCACTGCCACAATTTTCTGCCAGAGTGAAGTAACAGGGTGAATTGCATAAATTCTCAGTGAAACTTGGTTTGAGATCTGTAACATAAAATGTCTTCTATTTGACATGACGGAAATCAACTGTTGGCATTTATATACGTTCAGTGGATTATTACGATTATTTTTTGATTCAGGGATGGACCAAACTTATTGTAACCAGATGGAATACATGACTGATTATTTTCCCAGAATAAACTTCTTCTACATGTACGAAGGGCCTGCCCCCCGCATCCGAGCTCGTAATATACCTCATGACTTTTTTAGTTGTAAGTATGAAGACACCTATACGAAAAAAAGGGTAAAACTGAAAATGAGTAACCATAGTCCCCTAATTCTGAGAGGATGTTGGGCTTATCAGACCCTCTGCTGACTCCTTGAGAAGACCACATGGAAACGTGGGAAATTCTCATGCTTAAGTGCAGTCTATAAAGTCTATGGTAATATCTAATATTGTTAGGTTGAAATATATCCTACTCTATTCTAAATGCTAAAATAATTCTTTGCTTGAAATAATTTTTAATCTAATTATATCAGATAATAGTTATTAATAAATGAATGTGTGAAATTCACCTGAGTAGTTCACATTCTTTGTAATCGTTCAGTATCAATTGTAATGTCATTTATTTCTTTTTCTTTTGAAACAGTTGATTCTGAAGAAATTGTTAGAAACCTCAGTGTAAGTATACAATATTCTTAATACATATATTAAAGTTAATGCAATGACCTTAATCTGGGCTTTGAGAAATTCATATTCTACTTTTCTAAGTCTAAGCTACTTGGAATTTATTTTTTAAACCTTCCATCAACATTATTTTATATGCATGTTAGTTGCTTTTACCTTAGTTGTTTCCATTTCGAAGCTGACACATCCACATAAATTAGTTTGCAGTAATAGCAGCACTAAATCCTGGTGTATATTGAAAGGGCTAATGTCCCATTCAAAAGGGTTGCATTCTTGAGCTTCAGGTAGCATTGTTATTCTCATTTTTCGTGTGACAAATATAAGAGGATAGTGAATTACACCTCTTACAGATCTTCTTTTTACGAGTCAAAAAGATAATCTCTCTACCCCCTAAGTATAATTGCAACTGCTTTTGAATGGTTCCCACATCCCAAATTGTAAGTGAATGAGTAGAGAAACTTCTAGATATCTTAAAGCAATATTTTTGAAAGTGTAATTCACTACTCCTGGAAAGACCTGGAATGGTCTTCTATTACAGTTTTATTTATTTATTTATATTTATTTTACCTTTACACTGTTTGCTTTTTTGTTGTTGTTGTTGTTGTTTTTGGAGAAGGAGTCTCTCTCTGTCACCAAGCTGGAGTGGAGTGGTATGATCTCAGCTCACTGCAACATCCGCCTCCTAGGTTCAAGCCATTCTCCTGCCTCAGCCTCCTGAGTAGCTGGAACTACTGGCATGCGCCATTATGCCCAGCTAATTGTTGTATTTTTAGTAGAGATGGGGTTTCACCATGTTGGCCAGGATGGTCACGATCTCTTGACTTCGTGATCCACTCGCCTTGGCCTCCCAAAGTGCTGGGATTACAAGTGTGAGCCACCACACATGGCCCATGTTTGTTTTTATTAACTTTTTTTTAAAAATCAACTTTCATTTTAGATACAGAGGGTACATGTACAGATTTGTTACATGGGAATATTGTGTGAATCTGAGGTTTGGAATATGGATACTATCATCCTGGTAGTGAGCATTGTATTCAGTAAGTAGTTTTTTAACCTACCCACCCCCTCGGCCCTCTAGTAGTCTACAGAGTTTATTGTCCTGTACTTACGTTCATGTATGTTCAGCGTTTAGCTCCTACTTATGAGTGAGAACATGCAGTATTTGGTTTTTTGTTCCTGCATTAATTTTCTTAGGATTACGGCCTTCAGCTCCATTCACGGTGCTGCAAAGGACGTGATTTCTTTCTTTTGTATGGCTGCATAGTATTACACGATGTATATGTACCACATTTTCTTTATCCAATCTACCATTGTTGAGCACCTGGGTTGATTCCATGTCTTTGCTACTGTGAATAGTGTAGCAATAAACATGGGTGTATGTGTCTTTTTGGTAGAATGGTTTATTTTGGCGGGGGAGAGTATATGCCCAGTAATGGGATTGCTGGGTAGAATGGTATCTCTGTTTTAAGTTCTTTGAGAAATCTCTAGACTGCTTTCCACAGTGGCTGGACTAATTTATACTTCTACCAACAGTATATAAGTGTTCCTTTTCTCTGTAGCCTCACCAGCATCTATTGTGTTTTGACTTTTTAGTGGTGGCCATTCTGACTAGAGTGAGATGGTATCTTATTGTGGTTTCAATTTGCTGACAAAAACAAGCAATTGGGAAAGGACTCCCTATTCAATAAATGGTGCTGGGATAACTACCCAGACACATGAAGATTGCAACTGGACTCCTACCTTTTGCCACATACAAAAATTAACTCAAAATGGATTAAAGATTTAAATGTAAGACCTCAAACTATAAAAATCCTGGAAGGCAATGTAGGAAATATTCTTCTTGACATGGGCCTTGGCAAACGATTTTTGGCTAAGTGTCTAAAAGCAATTGCAACAAAACAAAAAATAGACAGGTGAGACCTAATTAAACTAAGAGCTTCTGCATAGCCAAAGAAGCTATCAGCAGAGCCAACAGACAGCCTACAGAATGGGAGAAAATAGTCACAAACTACACATCCAACTAAGTCCTAATGTCCAGAATCTATAGGAAGTTTAAACAAATCAACAAACAAAAAACAAATAACTGCATTAAAAAGCGGGCAAAAGACATGAACAGACACTTCTCAAAAGAAGACATATAAGTGGGCAGCAAACGTGAAAAATAGCTTCATTAATTCTCAGAAAAATGCAAACAAAATCACAGTGGAATAGTTTTTATAGTTACATATTTAAAATATATTCACAAATATATATCTATCACATGAAATTAATGAGTTCACTATTGTTTGCAATGCCACTGTAACTATTTGAGTACAGGAAGTATGCAGTTATAGGCTTACCTTGGTTTATTGTGCTTCACTGCATTGTGCTTTGCAGATACTGCATTTTTTACAAATTGAAGGATTTGTGGCAACTCTGCATTGAGCACGTCTACCCAGTGCCATTTTTTCCAACAGCATGTGCCTACATCGTGTCTCTGTGTCACCTCTTGTTAATTCTCACAACATTTCAAAATTTTCATTATTTTTATATATGCTCTGATGATCTGTGATCAGTTATCTTTGATGTTACTATTGTAATTGTTTTGGGTCACCATGAGCCCTACCCATAGAAGATGGCAAATTTAACAGATAAATGTTATGTGTGTGCTGATTGCTCCACAAACTGGCTGTTCCCTGTCTCCCTCCTGTCTTCCATACTCTCTATTCCCTGAGACATAACAATATTAAAATTAGGCCAATTAGTAATGCTACAATGGCTTCTAAATGTTAAAGTAAAAGGAGTCGTTACATATTTCTCATTTTAAATCAAAGCTAGAAATGATTAAGCTTAATGAGAAAGGCATGTGGAAAGTTGAGATGGACCGAAAGCTATACCTGTTGCACCAGTTAGCCAAATTGTCAACGCAAAGGAAAAGTTTTTGCAGGAAATGAGAAGTGCTATTCTAGGGAACACATAAATGATAAGAAAGTGAAACAGGCTCATTGCTGACATGGAGAAAGTTTTAGTGGTCTGGATAGAAGATCAAACAGCCACAACAATCTTTTAAGCCGAAGGCTAATTCAGAGCCAGACCCTAACTCCCTCTTCAATTTTATGGAGGCTGGGCGGGGTAAGGAAGTTACAGAGGAAACGTTTAAAGCTAGCAGAGGTTTGTGAGGTTTAAAGAAAGAAGTCTTCTGGCCAGGCACAGTGGTTCACATCTATAATCCCAGCACTTTGGGAGGCTGAGGCAGGTGGATAACTAGAGGTCAGGAGTTCGAGACCATCCTGGCCAACATGGTGAAACCCTGTCTCTACTAAAATACAAAAAAAATTAGCCAGGTGTGGTGATGGGTGACTGTAATTCGAGCTACTTGGGAGGCTGAGGCAGGAGAATTGCTTGAATCCAGAAGGCGGAGGTTGCAGTGGGCTGAGATTGTGCCACTGCACTCCAACCTGAGCAAAAGACTGAGACTCCGTCTAAAATAAAAAGAAGTCTTCTCCATAACATAAAAGTGCAAGGTGAAGCAGCAAGTGTTTGTGATGACATAGAAGCTGCAGAAAGTTATCCAGAATATCCAGCTAAGATCGTTGACGAAAATGGCCACACTAAACAACATATTTTCAATTGTAGAGGAAATGGCCTTCCATTGGAAGAAGATGCTATCTAGGATTTTCCTAGCTAGTGAAGAGAAGTCAATGATTGGCTTCAAAACTTTCAAAGGACAGGCTGACTCTTTTGTTAGGGACTAATGCAAGTGGTGACTTGAAGTTGAAGCCAATGCTCATATACCATTCTGAAAATCCTAGGGCCCTTACGAATTATGCTAAATCGACTTTACCTACGCTCTGTAAATGGAACAGCAAAGCCTGGATGACAGCTCATCTGTTTACAGCATGGTTTACTGAATATTTTAAACTCATTGTTGAGACTTCTGCTCAGAAAAGAAAGATTCCTTTCAAAAGATTGCTGCTTATTGAGAATGTACCTGGTCACCCAAGAGCTGTGATGGAGATGTACAAGGAGATGGATGTTTTCATGTCTGTTAACACAGCATCTATTCTGCAGGCCATGGATCAAGGAGCAATTTTAACTCTCAACTCTTATTCTTTAAGAAATCAATTTCATAAGACTATAGCTGTCATAAATAATTATTCCTCTGATTGATCTGAGCAGTGTTATAAATTGAAAACATTCTGGAAATAATATCACCTTTCTAGATACTATTAAAAACATTTGTGATTTGTGGGAGGTCAAAATATCAACATTAATAGGAGTTTGGAAGAAGTTGATTCCAACCTTCCTGGATAATTTTGAGGGGTTCATGACTTCAGTAAAGGAAGTAACTGCAGTCGTGGTAAAAATAGCAAGAGAATTAGAATTAGGAATGGGGCCTGAAGCTGTGACTGAATTGCTACAATCTCATGATCAAACTTGAACAGATGAAGAGTTTCTTCTTAGGGATGAGCAAAGTAGGTGGTTTCTTGAGATGGAGTCTAACCCTGTGAAGATGCTCTAAACACTGCTGAAAACACCACAAAGGATTTAAAATATTCCATAAACGTAGTGGATAAAGCAGTAGGTTTGAGAGGACTTGAGAGGATTGACTCCAATTTTGAAGGAAGTTCTACTGTGGGTAAATACTGTAAAACGGTTTCACATGCTATAGAGGAATACTTTGTCGAAGGTGGAGTCCATTGATACAGAGAACTTCACTGTTGTGTCATTTTAAGAAATTACCGCAGCCACCCCAGCCTTCTGCCCAACATTTTGATGAGTCAGCAGCCTTCAACATTGAAGCAAGATCTTCTACCAGCAAAAAGATGACGACTCACTGAAGTCTCAGAGGATCACTGGCATTTTTAGCAATTAAGTATTTTTAAATTCAGGTATGTACGTTTTAGGCATAGTGCTGTTGCACACTTAAAAGATTACAATATGGTGTAAACATGACTTTTATGTGCGCTGGGAAACCAATTCATACGACTTGCTTTGTTGCGGTGGTCTGGAACTGAGTCCAAAATATCTCCAACGTATGCCTGTGGAGTACAATCTCTGAGTGTGAAGGACTGAAGATAAACCCTGAGCAAAGAGTGGTTAGTATAATCTGGGACCCACTGCAAGTTTCAGGTAGAATGACCATTAGAGCAGAAATTCTTTAGAGTGATGATCACTCTGTTTTTTCTCAATACCTTCTAGTATGCTGATCTTGAGTAAACAGAGCAGAATTCTTGCCCCCTCTTCTGGTAAAGTGTGTACTTGCAACGTGTTCATGCTGAGTGGATGCGTAGTTCAGAATTGGCAACATGTGGCCTCTCTAAATCCACTATGGTTTTCTTTTTGTTTCATCACCTCATGATCCCTATAGCAGAAACTCTGTTGGTGAGGGAGGGCAAATCTCTAATAATCCCAGTGGTGCAAGGGGATTGAGTACCACAGGCTTTGGAAATCCATTGCATGGCATCACAGATAATGGACTGCGCTTGGAGCTACAGAGCCCCAAAGAAATGGACTACCATTTCACGTGGTCCACGCTTCCCAGGAAAATATTTCATGTGGTAGCACAGTATTCCCAGCAGTGCTGTTCTGTGCACCTATATTGAGCTTATTCTGGACAGACGTAACCAAGCGTGAAGTGGCAATGTTTGAAGTTCCACAGCACTCTGACTGCATGAGACAGCACTCTGACTATGAAAGACATCACTACCAACTATGTTCTGAGATAAAATGTCAAAAATTGGACCAGATGCAGTGGTTCATGCCTGTAATCCCGGCACTTTGGGAGGCTAGGGCAGGTGAATAACTTGAAGTTACAAGTTCGAGACCAGACTGGCCAACATGGTGAAACCCCATCTCTACTAAAAATACAAAAACTTAGCCAGGCATGGTGGCAGGTCCCTGTAATACCAGCTACTCTGGAGGCTGAGAGGCAGGAGAATCGCTTGAACCTGGGAGGCAGAGGTTGCAGTGAACTGAGATCATGCCACTGCACTCCAGCCTGGGTGATAGAGCAAGACTCTCGCAAACAAACAAAAAACCAAAAAGGCAAAAATTGTATCTCAGCTCTGGAGACTTCATTCCAAATTCTCAAATGCAAAGAATCACTGGTACTTTTTTTTTTCTTTTGAGACAAAGTCTCACTCTATCACCCAGGCTGGAGTGCAGTGGCACGATCTTGGCTCACTACAACCTCTGCCTCCTTCATTCAAGTGATTCTCCTGCCTCAGCCTCCCGAGTAGCTGGGATTACAGGCACCCACCACCACACCCAGCTAATTTTTGTATTTTTAGTAGAGATGGGGTTTCACCATGTTGGACAGGCTGGTCTCGAGCTCCTGACCTCATGATCCACCCGCCTCAGCCTCTCAAAGTGCTGGGATTATAGGCGTGAAGCACTGTGCCCGGCAGAATCACTGGTGCTTTTTCACAGGTAGGCAGAGTGCCTGCAGTTCTCTCTGGGTTTACTCTGGCTACACAAAGGCCAGGAAAGTGTGACGGATCACACACAAGGACAAGTTGTAGTTAGTCCCTTGCACCTTGGGGGAAGCTACATACTCCGCAGCTGCCACCATGTGCCTACCTGGAAGTTACAAAAATACTGGCTGAAGAAAGACATAATGATAAATAAAACAGGAGAAGCCTAAAAAGCCTGAAAAATATACCAAAACAGGCAAGAAAAAAACTGGCAAAACATGTGCAATATATACTTTTGTTTTCCTCTTTCATTCTACAAACTCTCCTTGCTCTCCCATTTCCTATATTTTGTTTAAATTTTGTTTGTGTAAATTATGTGTTTTATAGTTTATCTTATTTTTCTTGTCTAAACTGAGACAATAGTGACACACACTTGTTAATATCTATGAGATATGGTGGTTTAAAATAAATGAGAAAATGAGGAAGTAGGAAAAATTTCATTTCCTTTGTTTATGTTTTTTCCTGTTTCTCAAAATGGTCATGAGGGAGAGAAAGTTCCTTTGAAGTTCTGTTTCTCATTTCCTCATTTTTTTTTTACACAACTGGATACCAATGTGATCTGCATTTCTATAGTTTTAAAATGTGCCATATAGTTACAGTCACAATTATTAAAGAAACAAAATTTTACTCCAATTTGTAAGGAATCCATGGATTTTTCTCAAATAGGGAGACTATAATAGGTTTCAAAGCCATTGACTTGATTGGAAAACTAAGCAAATGTGAGTTATTTAAAAGATAAATTGAGTCTGTTGGAAAGGACTTTTTGATGCAATTAAACTAATTTTTAATTTTTTTACTCATATCTACTAATGAGGCATATATTTTTATATGTAATTTAGACTCAAACGTTGTCACTCTAAATCTAGATGTCTGTCCATTTTCTGTTAAAACAGAGAGTAATTTACTGTGGTTATATATATATATATACACATATATATATCCAAGAATAAAAACTGAAAACATTAACTCACAATTTAAATCAGAATTTTTAATTGCAACCTGATTATCCTTTCATGATAAAAGTAATAACTAGGAAATCTGACCACATTGATAACAGTTTTAATATTCCTATTGTATTAGCCAAGCTTAAATCCCCTTACTTTTTAAAGGTGCTTCATAAATTGACTTAGAAGATGAAATTTTAAAATTAATTTGCATATCTTATGTATCACAAATGAATAATTACTCATTTTTCAGTGCCGAAAACCTGATCAGCATTTCAAACCCTATTTGACTCCTGATTTGCCAAAGCGACTACACTATGCCAAAAATGTCAGAATAGACAAAGTTCATCTCTTTGTGGATCGACAGTGGCTGGCTGTGAGGTTCGTGTATCTGTTTACTTATCTCATAATGCCTTAAACAACCATCTGTCATTATAAGTCTACTTAACCTTACCCTGCTATTATCATCACTGTGAATTTTCTTGAGCATTGACATTTCTTGACCTTTTGCATGCTATTTAGCACTTCTGCATTTGAAGTTATTGTTATTAGATTGCTGATGTTAGCATCCTTATCTTCACAATATAGATGAGAATGAGGAGTAAGGCTAAGACTGTGCCCGGAGACCGTAAATGCCAGTACCTTCCTATCCCCACTGTGCTGTCCATTAAGGCAGCAGACAGATGGCATCGGTTGTCTTTCAGCCTGATAGTGAGTGAATGATTAGACAACTCTTGTTTTGAGACAGTATTTCACGCTTATTGCCCAGGCTGGAGTGCAATGACACTATCTCTGCTCACTGCAAACTCCGCCTCCTGGGTTCAAGAGATTCTCCTACCTCAGCCTCCTGAGTAGCTGGGATGACAGGCATGCGTCACTGTGCCTGGCTAATTTTTTGTGTTTTTAGTAAAGATAAGCTTTCTCCATGTTGGTCAGGCTGGTCTCGAACATCCAACCTGAGGTGATCTGCCCTCCTCGGCCTCCCAAACTCTTTTAAGACCTTTGTCATCTTTGTGGTTTTTATAAAAGAGCACATACACGGCTGTACGACCAAGCCAATGACTTTGTTGTAACATTTATTTCTTATTTCTATTTCTTTGTAATTTATGTTGATTATTGAACATTTGCAAAATATAAATGTGCTTAGAGAAAACAAAACCATTATGACTCACTCCATCTTAAATAACCAATTAAATCATTGATTGATTCAACAACATTTTATTGTATGCTTGCCATGTATGCACCAGGGTCCGTTCTAGGCATTTGAGATACAGACCTGATTTCTGCTCTCATGGGGCATGTACTACAGCGGAGAAAACTGAAAATAAGCCAGCAAACAAATAAATACACACTTTGCAATAGCTAACCTGATCATTCCTATTTGTGTATTTCATACCAGCATTTTTTTTTCTCATGCCTAAGTAGATATAAAAAATATCTGGACTTTATGACACTTTCTGGCCTATTTAATATGTATAAATGTAATGCCAAGGGGGATAGAATGACAATGACAATACAGTGGCTAAGAGATATGTTTGACAAGAAAAAGGAGATGACACTTTGGGAGGCTGATGCAGGCAGATCACTTGAGGCCAGGAGTTTGAGAGCAGCCTAGACAACATAGTGAAACACCATCTCTACTAAAAATACAAAAATTAGCTGGGCATGGTGGTGGGTGCCTGTAATCCCAGCTACTCAGGAGGCTGAGGCAGGAGAATTGCTTGAACCTGAGAGGCGGAGGTTACAGTGAGCCAAAATTGTACCACTGCACTCCTGCCTGGGCGACAGATCACGATTCCATAAAAAACAAACAAACAAACAAACAAACAAAAAGGAATGAAGGAAAGAAAGGAAATGAAAGGAAGGAAAGGGAAGGGAAGGGAGGGCAGGAAAGGGGAGGGGAAGAGGAAGGGGAAGGAAAGGAAAGAGGAAAAGGAAAAAGAGATGACAGAAGACAAGGGACAAGGGAGAAGGGAATTAGGCTCCTCAATTTTCCTCAAGGGATAAGGAACTGGGGATTTGGCTAAGCCTGGTCTGCAAAACTACCTGGAAACCCCTGTTCGTCCGGAGAGTGCAGTTTCACACTGGTTCACTAGATGGCACTGACTCCTCTCTTTGGGATCGAATTTTAGTAGCCCTTTGTGTAGATAGGCAGCTGTGCTGTGGCTCAGGACATTTTCTAGAAAGTATTTTCCTTAAATATGTGAACCAAGTTAAGCTCTACTAATAGTAAATACGCACAATTTTTAGTAATTTAGGTATGTAATATATGAACAAATATATATTTAAATGGGGATGTGTTCTCCAAGTATTTACTGTTAAGAGTGAGACCAAAGAAGTTAGATCACTGGTACAGAATGAGAAAGTGCTATAAAGTGAGAGTTCAGCCACCCAAATACCTCTGGACGTCGTGCATTAATACCCAATCTCAAATGATGAGCTGTTTGTTCTTTTAAAACCCAGTACTGAAATGTTAAAAGAGCTGTAGCCCAAGAGTTCAAGGCTGAGCTGCCCACCTAGCTAGGTGGTGGGAACTTGGAAAAATTAATATCTTAGAGTCTCATTTTCCTCATCTGTAACACAAGATTGGCCTAGTTTTATTATCTTCTTTCCATTAACATACAAAGTAAACTAACTTACATCAAAGGAAATTTTGAATACAGCCTAAACAAGAGAGCAAGTGAAGAATCTAATCTGATTAAATCCTGGGTTCACTCTCTCTCCAACTCTTAAAACACAAGCCTCTGGCTACTTATTTTCTAGTGAAAGTACATCATCTTTAGTAATAATGCACATTATTTGATACCTAGACTAGATCCCCTTTGCACAATTATAACAAACTTCAACAGTTTGTATGATCTATTTTCATCATTATCTTCACCTTTATTTTGCCTAAAATGTGTGAGAGTTTACTAATTTGGGGAAACCTAATGTTTTGATGTAGTAGAAGTCTTATTGAAGTGCTTTTTCTTTTCTTTTTGTCTCAGCTCCGCCCCCTAAAGTGCTTTTTCTAAAGAATGTGAACTTTAGCTTTTTATTTTGGAATAGCAACCAACAAACACATTTCAGGCACCTTTTTAAGAACTAGAGATAACCAACAAAGTACCCGAGCAAAGGATTTTGTCCAGGTAGGAAGATAATGGCTATAATCAGGTGGGATAAATACTACACTAGAACCAAGTACAAGACTCAAGGAAGCAAAAATTACAGACCCAGGTGCGAATGTCAAGGAGCATCAGACAATGCTTCCTGGGAGGGATGGTTGCTGATCGGGGTTTGGAAGACTCATGATGGGATAGGATACATGTTGCTATACAGCAGGTCTGTGCTGTGCAGTCTGTGTGTTGCACAGTGGCATCCTGCCAACTAGGTGAACGGGAATGGAGAGAGAATCTTTGCTTAGCTCACCAAGCCTTAATGGGGCTGCAATGGCAGGAGGATGGGGACCTGTTTTTTTGTTTCTGTTTTTTTTCCAAGAGTACCATCTGCTTGCTAAGCCTTGAACACTGCCAAAAGGCACCTTCTGGTGTTTTTTTTTTTTTTTTTTTTTTTTTTTTTTTGAGATGGAGTCTTGCTCTGTTGCCAGGCTGGAGTGCAGTGGTACATTCTTGTCTCACTGCAATCTCTGCCCTCCAGGTTCAAGTGATTTTCCTGCCTCAGCCTCCCGAATAGCTGGGATTACAGGCCCGTGCCACCATACCCAGCTAATTTTTGTATTTTTAGTAGAGATGGGGTTTCACCATGTTGGCTATGATGGTCTTGATCCCTTGATCTTGTGATCCACCCACTTCAGCTTCCCAAAGCCCTGGGATTACAGGCATCAGTCACAGCACTCGGCCTGAACACCTTTTTAAAGCCAGTGGCAGCTCTAGGGCAAGGAAGGGTAAAGAGAAGGAGGCAGATTTCCAGATGGAAGAACTATCTTTCAGCAGTTGCAAGTAGTTCTGTATTTCTGGAGCATTGAGTGCATGAAGCCTTCATGTGTATGAAGGACCTTATCTGAAATGACTAAGGAGCATGACTTTGATCTCGAAGAAAGTAGGTTGTTGATAGATATAGGTGGCTTGAGGTGAATATAATGCTATTTGCTTCTGGAGAGTTCCTTCGAGTTGCTACATGAACGAGGATGGTCTAGCGCAGTAGTCCCCAACCCTTTTGACACCAGGGACTGGTTTCATGGAAGACAGTTTTTCCAGAGATGGGTTGGGAAGGAGGGATGGTTTCAGAATGATTCAAGCATGTGACATTTATTGTGCACTTTATTTCTGTTATTATTACATTGTAATATATAATGAAATAATTATACAACTTGCCATACTATAGAATCAATGGGAGCCCTGAGCTTGTTTTCCTGCAACTAGACGATCCTATCTGGGGGCGATGGGAGACGGTGACAGATCATCAGGCATTAGATTCTCAGAAGGAGCATACAACTTATATTCCTCGCATGTGTAGTTCACAATAGGGTTTACGCTCCTATGAGAATCTAATGCCACTGCTGATCTCACAGGAGCTGGAGCTCAGGTGGTAATGCTCACTAGCCTACCACTCACCTCCTGCTGTGTGGGCCTGGTTCCTTACAGGCCACAGGCAGGTATGGGTCCATGGCCCACAGGTTGGGGACCCCTAGTCTAGTGTGAAATAGGAAAGCTTGTTAGAAAGCTATATAGTGGCCCATTCCTGGGCGTGATGGCAGCCCCAGGGAAGCCCATGATGGCAGCTCCAGGTGAAACTGGATGGAGTGTACCAACAGGAAGGTATTATGGTTAATTGAGAAGCCACAGTTCCTAGGATAGTCTTGCTTTTATCGTATTCAGGCCTACATTTGTTCTCATTAGAACATGGGCTTTTATTTCCAGCAGTGTTAAATAAGATTAGGGGTGTGTGTGTGTCTGCGAGGGAAGATTCGGAAGTTCTGAAGGCAGGATGATCAATTCGGGAACTTGTTCAGGTCAGAGGTAATGAGGATCCAGCTTAGAATGGTGGCAGTAGGCCAGGTGTGGTGGCTCACACCTGTAATCCCAGCACTTTGGGAGGTTGAGGCGGGTGGATCACCTAAGGTCAGGGGTTTGAGACAAGCCTAGCCAAGATGGTGAAACCTCGTTTTCACTAAAAATACAAAAATTAGCCTGGCATGGGGGCAGGCGCCTGTAATCCCAGCTCCTCAGGAGGCTGAAGCAGGAGAATCACTTGAACCTGGGAGGCAGAGCTTGCAGTGAGCCAAGATCACACCATTGCACTCTGGGATGGGCAGCGAGACTCTGTCTTAAAAAAAATGGTGGCAGTAAAAAAGAGGAAAGGAAAGAACAAACAAGAGAGATACGCACAGGAAGCCAGGGCTTGGCAACTGATCTGGCATCGGGAGAGAAGCCTTGCTCATCTCCCACCTGTGTTATTACCCAGCTGTGGTAGAAAACCCCACGTTGATTTCAACTGTGTTAATTAGACATGGGGAAGATAATGGAGAATTTGTTCCAAAATATTTCATACAGGACTTGGAAGTTGAGCAAAATTATGACAGATAAAATCAACTCATTTTCCAAGTACCAGCTACTATTGTTCCATATATAACTTCCAGAGCCAACTTAATGATCGGAAGACATGAACATGAACATGGACAGGTAGAGAGCGAATTTCCAAAGTTTTTACTTGGAAATAAATAGAAAATAGAGCTTTTCAAACAATATTTTAATCTTTGCTTCTGAATGAAATTTTGCAATATTTACTATAGTTTTTAAATTGAGCTGGATTAGGAGATGGAAATATTTTAAAAAAACAGATGTTTCTGAAAATACAAAAATAACCATAGGATGAACATTAGAAAATTTACCAAAAAACTTAGTTCAGAAAACCTTTTTGTTTCTTTCATTAATGAAAGTTCTAGCTTTCCATGCAGAATTTAAAACTCCTACTAAATAATTCCAGTAATATTGGGTAACCAAATATCTATGCAGTAAGAATAAAAACATTTATTTATTTATAAATGTTTTAAAAAGCATTATTTACTTATAATAAAAGAATAGAGATGGAGTCTTGCTATGCAGTGGAGGCTGATCTCAAGCTCCTAGGCTCCAGAGATCCACCGACCTTGGATTCCCAAAGTGACGGGATTGCAGGTATGAGCTGAGAGTGCTGGGATTACATGCCCAGCTGAAAATAAAAACACTTATTAAAACCTATTGTTGGGCCTGGGCATGGTGGCTCACACTTGTAATCCCAGCAGTTTGGGAGGCTGAGGTAGGCGAATCACCTGAGGTCAGGAGTTCCAGACCAGCCTGGCCAACATAGCGAAACCCTGTCTCTGCTAAAAACACACAAAAAAATTAGCTGGATGTGGTGTCCCATGCCTGTAGCCCCAGCTACTCGGGAGGCTGAGCAGGAGAATCGCTTGAACCCAGGAGGTGGAAGTTGCAGTGAGTTGAGATTGCACCACTGCACTACAGCCTGGGCGACAGAGCGAGACTCTGTCTCAAAAATAAATAAATAAATAAAACCTATTGTTGGCATAGTTTTACCCTATGCCAGCAATTTTATTGGAATTAACTAAGATAAGGACATAACGTGACATCCTTAGGGTATCAAATTTAATATCCTTATGAAGCAGGACTTGTCTGGCTTTCCCCATTCCGGGTACTTACCTGGCCTCTTTTCTTCCCTCTACTGGGTAGAGTTGAGTGAGTGTGGACTGGTCAGAGTTGTGATTTATTTTTTAATTTGTAATTTTTGTTTTCTATTTAAACTGAATTAGAGCCAGTTATGAATTTTTTTAATGTTGATTTTTAAAATACACTAAATTACTGTCCTGTTCTTAGTTGAGCTGTCAATGTAAAAACAAACAGAAACCCTGGGTGTGTGTGTGTGTGTGTGTGTGTGTGTGTGTGTGTGTGTCTGTATTGGCCCCTGGGATGAGAGTTGGGGGTGGGGAAGCAAATGAGAGAAACCTTTTAGGGCCAGCCTTTGGAAATAGGAGTCCTTTGTTCCCTTCAAGACCAAATTTGACCCAGTATAACAGTGTTGCTTTAAAAGATCTAGGTTCACTTATCGCTATTTTCCAAATATGAAAACCAGCAACTTATAAAATTGTTAACACTGCTCAACTTTAAAAAGTATTAAAATGTAGGCAAAACCGAATTAATTGAATTTGAAAAGTTATTCAAATAATAAAACATCAGCCTGTGGAAGAAAATCACAAAAGGTAAAAATAATAATAATATAATAATAATAATCTCTGAAGTTACAGAATATACTAGCTTCTTTTTACCAAGTACAGTTACGTGTTGTATAGCAACATTTTGGTCAACAACGAACTGCTTATGTGATGGTGGTCCCATAAGATTTTAATATATTTCTACTATAACTTTTCTATGTTTACATGTGGTTAGATAAACAGCTACTTCCTATTGTGTTACAACTGCCTATGGTATGCAGTACAGTACCATGCTGTACAGGTTTGTAGCTAGAAGCCATAGGCTAGATAACATAGCCCAGGTGTGTAGTCGGCTGTACCATCCAGGTTGTGCAAGTGTACTCTGCGATGTTCCCACAAGGATGAAGTTGCGTAAGAATGCATTTCTCAGAACATATTCCTGCCTTAAGCAACATATGACTGGATTATAATTAACTTGCCCTGCCTATTCTTTATTCATGCTTTTGCATTATTTTCCTAGACATCTTCACTGGTAAACAGAGATTGATATTTTCCCCCAGTTGCAAAGATTTATTTCTAAAGCACTGAAATGCTAAAATAACATATTAACCAAACTGTTCTTCAGTATGTAGTCATTGAGGTGTAAAGGTACACGTATGAACTTGAAAACAAATTCATTTTTAAAAAAATTTGTGCTGGCCAGGCGCAGTGGCTCATGCCTATAATCCCAGCACTTTGGGAGGCCAAGGTGGGCAGATCACGAGGTCAGGAGATCAAGACCAGCCTAGCTAACACAGTGAAACCCCATCTCTACTGAAAAAAAAAAAAAAAAAAATTAGCCTGGTGTGGTGGTGCACACCTATAGTTCCAGCTACTTGGGAGGCTGAGGCAGGAGAATGAATCGCTTGAAACTGGGAGGCGGAGGTTGCAGTGAGCCGAGATCATGCCACTGCACTCCAGCCTGGCGACAGAGCAAGGCCTTGTCTTAAAAAAAAGAAAATCTGTACCTTTATTATTAGCCTTTAGTTGGTATCTGACAGTCAGAAACTTTTAAATTCTATTTATAGATCCTGGAATTTTCCTTTCTTCTCTCCTACTGTTCTGTTTCTTCCATTATGGTTGTGAATTTAAGCATGAAAATAAATATATTTATGCTGTTGTTAATAGAAAAATTTACTTATATAAAAGCAGAAATTATATGAAATTCATTAAAGCTTACAATATGGTCTCATATCAATATATTGATCAATGTGTAATAATATTTTTTCTTTATAGGAGTAAATCAAGCACATATTGTGGAGGAGGCAACCATGGTTATAACAATGAGTTTAAGAGCATGGAGGTAACTTACTGCTTTTTTTTTAACTTTTAAGTTCAGGGGTGCATGTGCAGAATGGGCAGGTTTGTTACATAGATAAACATCCGTCATGGGGGTTTGTCCTACAGATTATTTCATTACTCAGGTGTTAAGCCTAGTTATTACTTTTTTAAAAAAGATATGTATTGCACACCTATTTTATTATAGGCTATGTTCAAGACTCTTGAATACATCTATGAACAAAACAGATTAAGATCCTGCCCTCATGAAGCTTTTATTCTAAGAGAGGATACAGACAATAGGAATAATAAAATAATATATTATTTGCTATGTCAGCTGATAAGTGCTATGGGAAATAAAGAAAAAGTAAAGGAGAATAAGAGAGAAATTGGGAGTATTTTGGGGCACCCTGGAGGCAGTACGCAACTTTAAATAGGGTGGAAAGAGTAAGAGTCATTGAGATGACATTGAGCAGAGACTTGAAGAAAATAAAAGAATTCGTCCTTCAAATATTCAGGAGACAAGCATCCCAGGCAGAAGAAACAGCCCCTGTAAAGGCCCAAAATTGGGAGTGTACCTGAGTCTATGAGTAGATGCAGCTGATAATCCCCCATACGTAAATCTTTGCAACCTGATTATGTCATCTATTTCCATATGTAAAACACACAGACACACAGACACACACATACTCCTTTCCAAATAGAAAAAAAATGTGTTAGGCTTTTTATGAATATGTTTCCTTTTATTATAACATTGTCATGGTGAGTTAGATCTTTTTGTAAATATTCGGAAAAAATCTCTAGAGAAAGAGCTTTACTATATTGGGGTATTATATAATAGTTAAATTAATTATTGCAAGACAAATCTATGCCTCCAATTCTTTGATTACCTATGTATGTACACACACACACATACACACCTGTTACCAAAACATAATTGCTTACCTATGTTTGATACTTTTCTTCTGTTTACAGTCTAAAACAATTTGATCTGTTATAAATAACATAATCAAGTTAACATTAATTAATTCAATGCAAACCAAAATATTCAGGTCGTTCTTTCCCAAAAGGAAAACAGAGAAGTATAAGTGTGTCAGGAAGTTGCACAAAAATTCAGTGTTTAAAAATGTCAACATTCGGCCGGGTGTGGTGACTCATGCCTATAATCCCAGCACTTTGGGAGGCTGAGGTTGGAGGATCACTTGACGCCAGGAGTTCAAGACCAGCCTAGCCAACAAGTTGAAACCCCATCTCTACAGAAAAATTAGCTGGGCGTGGTAGCCCACACCTGTAATCCCAGCTACTCAGGAGGCGGAGGCTTCAGTGAGCAAAGATCACACTCTAGGCTGGGCGACAGAGTGAGACTTCATCTAAAAACAAAGTTAACTTTTTTTTCATGTATTAACATATTTGATTACTGATATGAAACAATATGAAAAGGTAATATGATGTTATGTGATTAAATTTCTACTAAATATTGTGCACATATTGTAAATCATGCCAATGTTGGTTGTGTGCTATTGTTTGTATTCTCCTGCTTTGTTGGTGCATGAGGTGCTGCGGAGGTGGGTAGGGCTAGAAGTGAATATGGTATTGATTATTTGATTGGGATTAGTACCATGTCACAGGTGGAAATAATATGAAAATCGTTTTCAAAACTGAAAAAAAAATCCTTACAAAGGCCTAATATAAATAGGAGAATAGTTACAGAGTGAAAACTGTGTCCTTTCCTATATATATATTTTAATTTAGATGACATATAGTAGTAATATGACTATTACTATCTAGGCTATCTTTCTGGCACATGGACCCAGTTTTAAAGAGAAGACTGAAGTTGAACCATTTGAAAATATTGAAGTCTATAATCTAATGTGTGGTAAGTATATGTAAATAAATTGACCAGCAAAATGTGGACAGTTTTAAATATATGTAATTTGAAATTGGTAGCAAACTGAATCCCAGAGGCTGAATACTCCGTAGTGAGAAGGCAGAAAGTAAAAAACATGAGGAAGAATTATTCATTATTCAGAATTATTCAACTATAAGAGTGAATTATTTTTGTTTTACTAGTAATGGTAAACTTTATTTTTATTTTTGAGATGGGGTCTTGCTCTGTCACCCAGGCTGGAGTGCAGTAGTGTGATCCTGGCTCACTGCAACCTCCACCTCCCAGGTTCAAGTGATTCTCCTGTCTCAGCTTTCTGAGTAGCTGGGTTTATAGGTGTGAACCACCATGCCCGGCTGCTTTTTTTTTTTTTTTTGTATTTTTTGTAGAGACGGTGTTTCACCATGTTGGCCAGGCTGGTCTCAAACTCCTGACCTCAAGTTATCTGCCCACATTGGCCTCCCAAAGTGCCAGGATTCCAGGAATGAGCCACCACTCCCAGCCAGTAATGATAAACTTTAGATCTCAGAAGACCAACCTTTTCTATTAGTTACTAGATGATAATTTAATTTAATGAAACTTAGGTAAATAACACTTCCATCTTTTCAAAGCAAGACAAACATACCTAAAAACACAAACATTTTCTTGTAATTGCAAAGAGAAGCTCTCTGGCATAAAAAAATGGGAAAAGAGTCCTAGTTGGATAGACACTTGTTATTATACTCAGTGTTAAAAAACCTTAAAGCATTAGGATTTTTGGAAGCCTAACCTACCTTCCTACCTGCATGCTCGCTGCAGGCCATTGTATCAACAAACCATTTATTTACCTAGCAAGGCAATGAGTAAGCTGCAATTTCACTGTTAGCTTTAGAAATTTGGACATAAACCTGCTTACAACTGTCTCTCTTAATCTTGTCACTGGCTTGTGGTAGTTGAATGTGACTTAGAGATCAAAGGTATCCATTTTTTAAAATGGTGTATTGTAGCCTTAACAACTTACATTCTTGTTCCCCATGGCTAGGTTTATGGTCTGGACTGTTGGCCCTTTGCAGAAGTGGCTAGAAGGAAGTAGACAGGACTTCATTCCCAGAAGAGATCTGTTAGGTGGCAGGCAGTCGGCAGGAATTACTTAAAAGGCTATGTTGGTGAAATATTTGTGTGTTTCATAGAAACTTACAAATATATTTTGTATTATGTATTCTCATAGAAAAAAGCTCTTCTCTCTGAGGCTGGGCGTGGTGGCTCACACCTGTAATCCTAACACTTTGGGAGGCCAAGGTGGGTGGATCACCTGAGGTCAGGAGTTTAAAACCAGCCTGACCATCATGGTGAAACCTCATCTTTAAAAAAAAAAATTAAAAGAAAAAAAGCTCTCTGAATATTAAGTGAAATTCACTAGTTCCATTTTTTTTAAAAAGTGTCTGTCTTTAGAGAGCTTTTATGTAATTAAGTAAATATACTACAAGGATGATTATAAATTATTTAATTTCTTTACACTTGTTCTTATGAAGAATATGGCTTTTTATGCTGGAAAATCATGATATTCTTAAGAAACAAAGTGGTTATTTAAGGAAGCTTTTCTTTGGAGAAAGAGAAACTGTTCATGAAAGTTCCTCTGATTCATCTGCAGAGACTGTTCCCATTCCTTATTTATTTCAAGAGATGGGGTCCCAGTATGTCACCTAGGCTGGCCTCAAACTCCTAGGCTCAAGCAATCCTCTTGCCCCAGCCTCTTGTGTAGCCAGGACTACAGGCGCACTACCGCACCCAGCTAGTTCCTATTCTTTGGAAAGACTAAGTGTTTGAAAACATGGAGAAAAAAAATCAGTAAACTGAATGGTGTATGCAATATATAGCTTCCTTACAGCAGAATTTAGTAAAGGAAGTGAAAGGGTAGGCGCTTGTTTCTTCCCATCTCCCATAGAGGAGTTGTTGCTTTCCAATTTAAAGCAAATCTGAATTAATTTTTTTTAAAAAACAGATCTTCTACGCATTCAACCAGCACCAAACAATGGAACCCATGGTAGTTTAAACCATCTTCTGAAGGTGCCTTTTTATGAGCCATCACATGCAGAGGAAGTGTCAAAGTTTTCTGTTTGTGGCTTTGCTAATCCACTGCCCACAGATTTTCTAGACTGTTCATGCCCTCACCTAGAATATGTAAGTAACAACTTCATGCATCCATAAGAACGTAAAGGGCCAAGCTATTCTTAACCTGGTAGTCGACAACTGGGGTGGCGACAACCAGGTTTGTGTTCTGGCTTGCATACTGACTTAGTAAATGTACGTGGTTTCTCTGCACCCTATCTAGAAACGAGAAGTGAGAATGCATACATTATAAGATTAAGTGTGGAAATATGCTTTGTAAACTGGAAAGCACTATTTGGTCATTGTTAATGTCATTATAAGCTAACTGTCCTTCATCTTTCAATATAGTAATCTTTGAGCTCTCTCCAATTTCTCTTATAAACCATTCTTCCTATAGTTTATGAATCAGAAGTTCATGCCTGGTTATATAGAGCAGAAAAAACTGGGAGGATGTAGGGATTGTAACCTGCTGTTTGACACACTCATTAGGGTAGGTCCTGTGGGGTATTCCTTTAGGCAGCAGGGAAGAATCTGGCTGACAATTGACAGGGAAGGTCTTTTTAGTAGATCAGGCTGAGTTCAGGAGCAGGACTTCGGATCCCAGGAGACTTTCAGTAAGGTGAGGTTTTAGTGCTAGGAGGGTCCCCAAGGGCAAAGAGTCACAACTGGAGCTCATAATATAAAGACCAAGCCTGCTTGTGAGAATCAGAGCACCTGGATGGAGTTGGGATTTCAGAGTGAAATTGGAGCCCGGTTATCAGGAGTCTATCAAGCTAAAATTAATGTCAAGGGACATTTGATTCCAAGTTCCAAATGTGTTTGTAGAGCTAAATAAAAACACCTGCTGCCTCAGGTAAGAATTTTTCCTTATAGTGAGAAGTAGGTGAAGACATCTCGATCTCTAATCTTCAAAATAGCATTATACCACAGAAATAAATAAATAACTAGCCAAAGGGGCTTTAAGGAACAAAAGCTTAGCAAACTTCTCAATGAAGACCAAACTCACAGCAAAGATCAGAGTAAGGGTGCAGGTTTCCTACTGACTGCTCCTGTTGACCTCAATCAAATTGCCATTAAAAATCAATAGTAACATTACATAGTGGGTATGTTATTTCTCATTTTAGAGATAAAGCATGCTCAGAGAAGTGAGGTAAATTGTCCAAAGCCAGAGGAGCTTGGTCTACCTGACTGCAAACCCCAAGTTCCATGTAAAGAATGCCTCTTGCTATTCAAAGTGTGGTCCCAGGACCAGCATCTGCATCACTTGCAAATTGGCTAGAGATACAGAATCTCAAGCCCTACCCTAGGTTTACTGAACCAGAATCCATGTTTTAAAAAAACCCTCAAGTGATTGTGTGCATATTAAACCTTAAGGAGCACTGGGATGTTGCCATCCCAACTTAGTCATTGATTCCAGCAGTGATCAGAATGCTTTGCCCCATTATCAATTGTATTTTTGCAAATTCTCTCTCTCTCTCTCTCTCTCTCTCTCTCTCTCTCTCTCACACACACACACACACACACACACAAATGATGCAGGGAGCAGTAGTATCTCTATATTTCTTAATAGTGGCAGAATTAGAATCTAAAGTTAGCCTCGCTTCTTTGATAGTACAACACTTAATTGATTACTACAGAAATAATCTTGATTACCCTTTAAAACATGTATTGTTACTTTGACTTACTTCCCTTTCCCATCCCCCGTTATCTTGCAGAATACTCAGCTTGAACAAGTGAATCATATGCTAAATCTCACCCAAGAAGAAAGTAAGTCAATAGAAAACATGTTAAGTCTTTGATATTTAGACCTAACAAAACACAACATTGCCCTTTTAGGACTCTTCAAAATAAGCTGACAGAGGTTCTTGAACATAAAGATTTTATTGCCAATATACAGAAGGTTAAAAAAAGAAAATAACCCACAACGGATATAATGATAATAGTACAAGCATGGGTTATTTCCAGTGATTCCAGGAACATAATGAATTCCTTGAAGCGGTTGTGACTCATCTGCAGTCCTCTATTTCCTTTCCTTAGATGTAAGCATACTGAGCTGCCTGGGTTTGAGTCCTACCTCTGTGCTTCCTGGTTGTGTAATCTGGGGCAAATCACTTATCCTCTCTGTGCCTCAGTCTCCTCATCTGTAATAACTGTACTCACCTCATGTAGTTGTAAAAATTCAAAAAGTTAATACATGGAAATAATTTACAATTGTGCCTGGCTTGTAGCAATATTATTATTACCTGTTATCTTTTAAGTAATCTTGTAATAAACTCACTCTGCTTCAGATTCATTGGTTATAAAATGGGGATACCTACTTTATAGAGTTGCTATGAAGATTATATGAGTTAATATAAGTGCCTGGCCTATAGTTAAGAGCTTAGTAAATGTATTAGTTGTTTTAATAATCTTATAATCTGCCATGTGTTATTCCATGGCATGAATAGCCTGCAGATTTCTAATGCATCGCTAATTGATTGATTTTTAAGAAGCATACAAGTAAAAGTAAATAAATACATTAAAATGTTAGTTTTAGTCCATTCAGGTTGCTGTTAGGTTGGTGCAAAAGTAATTGTGGTTTTTTTCTATTAAAAGTAATGGCAAAACCTGACAGGGCATGATGGCTTACATCTGTAATCCCATCACTTTTGGAGGTCAAGGCAGACAGATCATTTGAGGTGAGGAGTTCAAGGCCATCCTGGCCAACATGGTGAAGCCCCAACTCTACAAAAAAAAAAAAAAAAAAGAAAATTAGCTGGGCATGGTGATGTGCCCTTGTAATCCCATTTACTCAGGAGACTGAGGTAGGAGAATTGTTTGAACCCAGGAGGTGGAGGTTGCAGTGAGCCAAGATCACGCCACTGCACTCCAGCTTGGGTAACAGAGCAAGACTTGCCCTCAAAAGTAATGGGAAAAATCGAAATTACTTTTGCTCCAACCTAATGTAACAAGATACCATAGACTAGGTAGCTTATAAACCACAGAAATTTACTTCTCATAGTTCTGGAGGCTGGGAAGTCCAAGATCAAGTTGCCAGCAGATTTAGTTTCTGATGAGGGCCTGATTTCTCATAAAGGGACTTCTCACTCTGAGTTCATATAGTGGAAGAAGTGAAGGTGTCCCTGGGGTCTTTTTGATAACAGCACTAATCCTGCTCATGGAGGGTCTTACCTCATGTCCTAATCACCTCCTAAAGGTCCCACCTCCTAATACCATCACCTTTGGGATTGGGATTTCAACATAAACATTTCAGAGAGACATAAAAGTTCCAATTATAAGACATACGTTTATAAAATTCCAACATCTTCCCTATGACAATTACTAAAGTAGGTCATCTTTGTTACAAAGTATATACTTTTGATTTTGAAGATTTTACCTCTTCATATACGTCCTCTGAGCTGTAAAATATAAGGAATCACAGAGGGCAGGCTTCAGATCCTTGCCTAGGCTCTTGCTTGGCTAACTTACTTATCTAAGCCTTAATTTTATAATCTGCAAAATGGAGTAATAACACCATTATTACTATTATTAATTATATATAGGATTGTTTTAAGAATTGAAGGAGGTTAAATATGTAAAATATTTGTTAGAGTATTTGTCATATAATAAGTCATAAGAGAGGTAGTTATTATATGGGTAGTTATTACATACAAAGAAGCATTTGCTAATTTCATGAATCTTTTTATTTTATGTTATTTTAATTTTAGTAACAGCAACAGTGAAAGTAAATTTGCCATTTGGGAGGCCTAGGGTACTGCAGAAGAACATGGACCACTGTCTCCTTTACCACAGGGAATATGTCAGTGGATTTGGAAAAGCTATGCGGATGCCCATGTGGAGTTCATACACAGTCCCCCAGTTGGTAAGTCCCTGAGTCCATTGATCCATGGAGGAAAGAAATATTTGTAATCCTTTAATATTCTAAGAGTTGAATCTTGTTTTGCAGTAGAGATCCAAGGGAGGGAACTCACTGGCCTATACCTTGTAAGACAATGTGCAAGTATTATATAAAGGTTTTTATAGGAGCTACATGGGTGCAAAACAGGAACACATTATGTTTTGCCAGGAGAAAATGGAAAATGTTCATAGGTCAGTTGGCCAATAGGTAAGGCAGGTAGAAAAGAACATTTTAAACAGAAGCAATAGGAAGTACAGAGGTGCACTATTCATTTAACATTCCCCAAGTATATCGTGGGTACACATAGAAGGTGATGATAACTAGATTATAAAGGGCTTTGTATTTATTTGATTATTTAACAAATACTTTACTATTTGTTGTGTATTATAGTAAGCACCAGATATACAAGGTGAATAAGGTGTAGTCCTACTCTGAAGGATCTAGCACTCTAGTGCTAGATCAGGCTAGATTTACATGGACAAATGCATTATGTCACAGATCTCCGGGCTGAGGTTGAGGTCCACTTGTTTAAAGCCCCTTCCCTCTTCACTGTCTGGCAAACTCTCTTGCACTAAGTAGTGCCAGGACAGTTGACTACCCTTCAGGAAGAAAATAGTAGATCCCTACCTCACACCACACACAAAATTAAAATGCTGGTGGATTTGTAGACCTAAATAGAACAGCAAGTCCATATTCCCTTTGTGCATACCTTTATGATCTTGGGATAGAGGAGGCTTTCTTGGGACACAAGAAGGACAACATTAAAAATGCAGAGGAAATTGATTAATTTGACTACATTAACATTAATGTGTGACAAAATAACAAATGGAAAAATACATTTGCATTGCACTTAAGAAACAAGTTATGAGTATCCAGAATGGTAATTAGATTCAGAATAGCTAATAAATTTTCACCAGTCAACAACAGAATGACAACATCTTAGTTACCGCGTGAACAAAGGATAGAAGCCAAGCAATCTAATCTCACTAGCAATAAGAAAAATGTAAATTAAAACAAAACTCAGGGCCAGGCACAGTGACTCAAGCCTGTAATCCCAGCACTTTGGGAGGCTGAGGAGGGCAGGTTGCCTGAAGTCAGGAGTTTGAGACCAGCCTGGCCAACATGGTGAAACCCGTCTCTATTAAAAATACAAAATTAGCCAGGCAGGGTAGCACATGCCTATAATTCCAGCCACTTGGGTGGCTGAGGCAAGAGAATCACTTGAACCTGGGAGGAGGAGGTTGCAGTGAGCCAAGATTGTGCCATTGTACTCCAGCCTGGGCAACAAGAGTGAAACTCTGTCTCAAAACAAAACAAAACAAAAAACAGCAACAAAACTTAAAGTGTGCCAAAAGTCAGTCCAAACACTCCTCTGGGGCAGGGATGATTTTATTTAATGTATCCTCAGTACAATAGAATTGCCCAGTAAATGCTTATTGAATGAAATGCATTGAATGAATTAACCACAACCATTATTTTTAGACTTTTAAAGACAAAGCTATACCACCTACCAAAAGAGAAAATAATCAGGGAGCTGTTTTGATAGAGAAAATCTTAGTGTTTTAGATCCAGAGACTAATGACAAACTTATAGCTATCACTGTTTTTGTTAAGAGTACCACCTCTTTTTTGGAAAGCAAATAATTGGTGGCATTGGTTTATCTACTCTTCCTGTTTCCATTCAAGATTTTGGAGAAAAATAAGCATATTTTCCTATTACTAATTAAAACTTTGTATATTCTGAAAGCCAGCTCTGTTGCTATCAATGGTTCAATTGTGGTCACTGGTAACAGTACTAATGTTTGTTTCCCAATGTGGGCAAATATTTTACCAACAGTTACCTGAGTTCATACGTCCAGTTGGTGGCAACATTACTTTCTTAATATGCACAATGTTCAGTTTGTGATTTTCTTCAACATAAAACATTCCTTAAAATAACTTCTACTCTGTTGTTATTTTCGAGAAGAGTGGCATACTCAGGGTCAGTCCTATTACTTAATTCTCTGTTTTGAAAATTCCAGGTATGAGGGATTGTGTGGCATTAAAGGGAATGTTTATGTTTTTAATACTTTTCCCCTGCTGTCTTGCATTCCTGAATTTTTATGAACTTCAGCGGAAACCAAAGGCAGAGAGATTCTAAGTGGACTCAGACTAGGATTTTAGTACAATTCTTCTTTGTTATTGTTTTAAAACTAGCTTCTTTGTTACCAAAAGTTCCTGTCCTTTCACTGATCCCACAGAAGCACTTGTGTATTTCTCCATCCATGTGACAGGATGGAATTCTAGCAATTTTCTGCTTTCTAATTCAGAAATTACTCTGTTAGTGTGTTGTGGTTCAAGAAAATTACATACAAGGATGTTTTGGGATTCACATAAAAATGTTGTAAATCAGCTCTGTGTTTCAAAAAAATCAGGCTTTAAATAAGCAGTTTTTGGAACATGAACCCAATTGGCCTGAGCCTTTAAGTTTTATGGAGCTTTTGTTTTTCTGTGGTTTTGGTGGGTTTTCTAATTTTTATTGTTATCTCAGAAGAGTTGTGGGGAAGTAGTTGTGATTTGAAATCATGGTCCTAGAACAGCTGTTTCAAAACCATTCAGGTTGTTCAGCCTGTACATAGATTTTGCCTCTGGGCCTGTTCAGAAGGAAGACATAAACTAGTGTTTCTGTTGCTAGGTGAAAAACTGAAAATAAGAGCAAGAATGGTGATTATTGTTTAAAATAGATGTTTCAGAATTTAATATGAAATCAAATAACTTTTCACAATGTACTTTGAAAAATGCCCCTCTCTCTCTCCCTATGTATTTATGTATCTATCTAACTGTCTGTCTCTTTCTGTAGTTATATGTCTATCTATTTGTCAATCTCCCATATCATTCCATGTTAAAAAGCCTTTATTCTTGTTTCTAAAGATTATTTTGTGAGTCTTTAAAACAGGGGCATTATTGTGTTGTGCAAACATTTTTGAACTATGAAAAATTATTTTTCCCTATAAAAAAATCATTCAACCAGACAAATAATTAAAAACATACATAGTTATTATCCTTACCGTAAGGCAAAATCGTAAGTATCTCATCTTCAAATCAGTAGGTTTTAGCTTGTACATTCAGCCTACAGGTTAAGAAGCATCTGTAACTTCAATAGAAATAATTTTTTCCTCTGTTCAAGTCCTGTTTTGTTTCAATGCCAGACTAAAAGTACAAGCAGCTCACGTTCCTATCTGTGCTCATTATTTACTTCTCCAGAAAGATTTTGAGAGCTAAGAAGTTCATATTTCATCTCAGTGTTTGAATTCTATTTATTGCTTTTCTGACTTTCTATCCCCTGGCTTCAAAAACTCCAGGGAACTCTGACAGGATGGCAGGATTGAAGCCGTTTGTGTGTGGGGTGGGGGTGGGGGTCGTTCACTGAAGCCTTCTTTATTATAGAAAGGACCTGCCCATACCTCCCCTCCATCCTTCTAGAGCGCTGCCTATTGCGTAATCTTGCCTGGATAAAGAAGGCCACATTCTCATTCCTAGTATTGATGCACTTTTATTTGAGGGTTCAAGTTTGGTATGTAAGAAATAAATCTCAAGATTTTCATGTAGCAGAAAATGTGACTTTCTTTTTTAGTACTTTCTGGCTGAAGCTATCCCAGCTCATTCCCTTAGCCCAAAGTCTAAGTTACTTTGACAACATGGTAAACATTTTAACCAAGTTGTTTGAGCACAACTTTTATAGCCACACCTTCATTAAAATGACAATAAACTTTCTTCATTACCATTTTTATAATTTTAGCAGTTAAATTAGGCATCTCAATTTCCTTACATTATGGAAAATGCATTTAGGGATATATTTATATACTGTGTATTTCTTCAAGTAAAACTCACTAATGTGAAATGTTTGAGTAAAATGATAAAGATGTGTGTTAGGAAATATCAAACTCACAATACACCAGGGTTCTAAGGGGCCAACTCGGTCAGCAGTCACTATTCCTTATTCTCCCATTTTACAACATACTTATATGGGCCTTATAACAAGTGGAGAAACCTGGTCACTCAGAACTGTATACTAGGATATGTTTTTGAAAGCATCTTTTAGCTTTCCAGACTCAGGCACCTGAAGGAAAGTGAAATAAATGGTGAGAACTCATCCAACACCTTTAGGGCAAATGTCTTAGTATTTCTTGGTTTACTTCTTGTTTTGGTGGACTCAGGAGCTTCCAGAGAAAGGAAAAGGGGAAGATATATTCTTGAGAGTTTGTGTATCTCAATATGTTTTTATTCTGCCTATACACTTAATTGGTGTTTTGGCTGGCTTCAGAATGTTAGAAATAATTTTTCTTCAAAATTAATAAGGCAGGCTGAGCACAGTGGCTCATGCCTGTAATCCCAGCACTTTGGGAGGCTGAGGCAGATGGATCACCTGAGGTCAGGAGTTCGAGACCAGCCTGGCCAACATGGCAAAACCCCATTTCTACTAAAAATACAAAAATTAGCTGGGCGTGGTGGTACGTGCCTGTAATCCAGCTACTTGGGGAGCTGAGGCAGGAGAATCAGTTGAACCCAGGAGGCAGAGGTAGCAGTGAGCCAAGATTGCACCACTGCACTCCAGAGCCTGGGTGACAGAGTGAGACTCCATCTCAAAAAAAAAAAAAAAAAGTTAGACTTCCTGGGCCAATTCTCTAATGCATTTGGGTTTTTCCTATTTTCCATCTCTTTGTCTTTAATTCCACATTTTGAGACATGTCTGCAACTTCATCCTTTAGATCTTGTTGAGTGTCTTCTTTTTGCTGTCATATTTTGAAATCCCAAGAGCTCTTTCTGTTATCTTTTCCCTTTTTTACAAATTGCCTTCTGTTTCTTCTTTATGGATGCCGTACATACTCTCAACTCTCTGAGAAAAGAGTTTTCTTCTGCCTTCTGCATTGTCTTTTTCTTCTCCCTTTTCCCCAGTGTCTAGTGGTTCTTGGCTGTCAGCTTCTATTTTAAAGGTTAGGCACTAAACTCCATGGCTGGGGCTTTCTAGTCTATAAGTTTCACTCAGGACTGTATACTGAACTCAGAACTGTATCACTATAGGTTGATCAGGAAGAGAACCAGTCCTTTTGTAGAGGACTCCAAACTGACAGTATCTAGCTTCCTTTCAGGCTGGTTTGTTTTCCAAAGAGAGGATACTTCTAATCTGACTCAGCATATACAATTTTCAGGCTGTATGGGCAATGAGACTGGGGAGTCTTGTCATTCAGTATATAGAGTTTTATTTAATCTCATTGCTTTTAGTATGTTGCACCTGCTGTTGACTATGCCTTGTGTCTTTTAGTCTGATCATTCCCCTGGTTTAAACTCTCCAGAGAGTAAACATGCTGTCTAGCCCTTTTTTGCCGACATTCACTCTATCCTCTATTTCCAGCCTTATGCAAACTCCTGTCTTTAGAACACCAAGTTCTGCCTTCCTGGGGTTCTATAGTCGGACTTTCTAGGTGCTTTCCCCAAACCTAAGCTCTTGATAGTCAGTGTTTACTGGTGTACTCAATCCGGTTATCATTTATCTGATTTTCAGCTTCTGAACATTCCCTGTCCTCTCTTATGTGTCTTCATTATTACTGTCCTGTTAATGGAATTTCAGAAGGGAGCAAGATAAATGTATGTGTTCAATCAAGTTGGGAGGTTTACTCATCTTCTGTATCTTTTCCAGCTGGAGCTTTGTATTATGTTAAGGGGTAGAGTCTCCGCTTTGCTTTCTCTGGACTTTTCTCATTTTCAGCTCCCACCTGTTCTATACTTCAGCATGGCGCTCTCCTGGCTACCAAGACACCACACAGTGTATGTTGCCTCCTCTTTTGTGAATTGAACTAATAGGTTTTAGACAACATAGCTAATTTTGCTTTCAGCACAATGCAGTGAATAAAGGAAGGTCATCCTAATTTAACTTAACCTTCATTTTTTTATAAATTATTTCAAGTTTTGTTAAGAAATATATCCATTGTAGGCAGCAGAGAGCATACAAATCAACATGTCTGAGAAAAATAAATAAATAGCTAAATGTTCACACTTACCCATGATTATATGCTAATCAAAATATGATGACCAAATAATACGGTATTACCTTAAATACTCGAGTCAGAGAGCACATTTATAGGATGTCCTCTTGGTGAATAAATTATTGTACTAATCTTTAAATAGGGTTAGAAATAAATTATTTATTATTATTATTATTATTTAAGACAGGGTCTCACTCTGTTGCCCAGGCTGGAGTTGCAGTGGCATGATCTCAGCTGACTGCAACCTCTGCCTCCCAGGTTCAAGCAATTCTCCTGCCTCAGCCTCTTGGGTAGCTGAGATTACAGGTCCCCACCACCATGCCCAGCTAATTTTTGTATTTTTAGTAGAGATGGGGTTTCACCATGTTGGACCAGGCTAGTATTGAACTCTTGACCTCAAGTGATCTGCTCACCTCCGCCTCCCAAATTGTTGGGATTACAGGCATGAGCCATCATGCCTGATCTAATAAATTATTTTAAAAATTCTTATATTTCATGATGAATGAAGCATGACTGTAAATTTATTTAAATTCAAAACTAAGTATGTTTAGACAACTACACTCTCTTTGAATTAATCTTAGGTTGATAAGTTATTAAACAGTTGAAGAATTATATGTTAATACTTAGTTATATCTGTATTTTAAAAGTAAATTACATTTTACTTTCAATTTTTATTTACAAGTACAATATATATCGCCACATAAAAGTCAGATCTTGAGCCGGGCACAGTGGCTCACGCCTGTAATCCCAGCACTTTGGGAGGCCGAGGTGGGCGGATCACCTGAAGTCGGGAGTTCGAGACCAGCCTGACCTACATGGAGAAACCCCGTCTCCATTAAAAAAATAAAAAAATAATTAAAAAGTTAGATCTTGAAAAGGGTTTTAGTTTTTAGGAATAGTTCCCATTATTCCTCTGCTCTCAATTTAGGTTTCACTGTGCAAATATTTTTTTCCAAGGTGTATTCAATTTGCCCTCCCGATGTCCTTAACCAGAAGGAAACCACAGAAGAAAACACTGCTCAAGACACCCATTCCCACTGCTTGCGTAGACCTGATTCACTAGGAAAATAGGAAAAGCTTAAATGAAAAACATTCTAGGGAAGTGACAAACCATATAAGGCAATGGGTGAGCCGCAATTGTGGGCATAATATTTTTTCTCTCTCTCTTTCAACAGGGAGACACATCGCCTCTTCCTCCCACTGTCCCAGACTGTCTGCGGGCTGATGTCAGGGTTCCTCCTTCTGAGAGCCAAAAATGTTCCTTCTATTTAGCAGACAACAATATCACCCACGGCTTCCTCTATCCTCCTGGTTAGTAGAACTCTTTTTTAGAGCAGCAGCTTAGAAAGCTCTCATCATCTGGATGTGGGCATGTGTCTTAAACATATACTCACCACCAAAACTACCTGCTTGGGCTAAGCTAGCTGCGTGAGAGGCTTCCAGTGGTTGTGGCTGGCCAGAGCAGCACAGCAGCTGTAATAAAGACTAAGACATTTTGCAGTGAGACCCACACAGCAGCTCTCATCTGGCCCAGATGTTTAGAGAGTTCGGCAGGTTTAAGTTTAATTTTAAAACGGAAGATTCTCTGCACAAGAACACATGCATCTAAAAACCCATTTCTCCTGGCTCCTGCCCAAGCTGAGGTCTGCCTGGAGAATGGAGCTGTGCCTGTGAAAAGAAATCAGGCTGGGTGCTTACTTCAGTAGAACATATACTAAAATGGAATGATGCAGAGAGGATTACCTAATATAATAAAATAATAATTTAAAAAAAGAAATCAGGCTGGAATTTTGACCTATCACTCATGCTGTATGGTTAACAGTTTTAAACTGCAGGTGAAGCAGCTAAATGAACTTTAAGTTTTTGTCGTTGTTGTTTTCAGAAAGGATCTCTCTTGGGAACCTGCAAAAGCTAGTGTGATTTTCCTAAAACTCAAGCCACTTCCCTATGCAACAGGAGACGTCATTTTTATTAACTTGCCTATGAGATTTTCAGCAGTTTCACCTTCTTAGAGATTTGTAATTTAAAGATTCTGAAATTTATAATGGGAAAAAAGGCTTAATGAAAGCAAGTAGCATATCAATTTAAAACTCCTAACAGACTTAGGATAAATAAACTGATATGTTTTATGTATCTAGATACAATCAGGCATACCAAATTTATGTAAGCCCTGAAATAAACATTAAAAATTTGCAACACGCCAGGCGCGGCGGCTCATGCTGGTTATCCCAGCGCTTTGGGAGGCTGAAGTGGGTGGATTACCTGAGATCAGGAGTTTGAGACCAGCTCGGCCAACATGATGAAACTCTCTCCTATCTTGACTAAAAATAGAAAAATTATCTGGGTTTGGTGTCACGCACCTGTAATCCCAGTAATTCAGGAGGCCGAGGCATGAGAATGGTAGGTGGAGGCTGCAGTGAGCTAAGATTGAGCCACTGACATCAGCCTGGGTAACAGAGTGAGACTCTGTCTCAAAAAAAAAGCTGCAACATTTTATTAATAAAATATTTGAAATCACTATATAAAATTGTATCTGTTAGGCCATAAGATATTAGTTGATGTATAAATTTTTTCCTGACAAGGAAATAAAATTAATAACTAAACACCTTGTCTCAAAAACTTAAGGATACAGCCAGACACGGTGGCTCATGTCTATAATCTCAGAACTTTGAAAGGCCAAGGCAGGTGGATCACTCGGGCTCAGGAGTTTGAGACCAGCCTGGGCAACATAGTGAGACCTTGTCAGTTTAAAAGAAAAAAAAATTAAGGACAAAATGAAACTCTCTTCTGACTCTCCAGTATAAATTCCAATTATTTGTTAAAAATAGAATTTAAAAGAACTGTTAAAAGTTAAAAGAAAAAAATAGAAGTTAAAAGAAATAAGCAAATTCTTGTTTTCCTCTAAGACAGAGGTAGTTATGTTGATTGCCTTTCCAACTTTCAGGGCTTAGTTAAAAAGGTAGAGGGGGCTTTTTGTGGAGTCTGAGGACTATAAACACCATGTGAAAGTGCCTGCTTATTGGCCTCTCATTGAAGAATTAGTTACCCAGGCAGGATGGTGCATGTCTGTAATCCCACCTACTCAGGAGGCTGAAGCAGGAGGATCTCTTGAGTCCAGGAGTTTGAGATCAGCCTGGGCACAATAACGAGACTCTGCCTAAATAGTAACTAAAAAAAAAAGAATTAGTTAAGATATCCAACTATAGCTTAAGTATAAAAAGTATTATAATATAAACCTCACATCAGTGAAATTGTGCACTATTTGTGTTTCTGCGACTGCCTTATTTCACTTAATGTCCTCAGGTTTCATTCATGTTCTTATATATTACAGAAACTAAAATAGTCAAATGTATAGAATCAGAGAGTGAAATGGTGGTTGCCAGGGGCTGGGGGAAGGAGAAATGGGGAGTGCCATTAATTAAATGGGCATAAATTTTCAGTTAAGCAAGATAAATAAGCTCTGGGGATCTTCTGTAAAGTATTGTACCTAGAGTCAACAGTACTGTACTATATACCTAAAAAATTGTTAACAGAGTAGATCTTATGTTAAATGTTCTTACCAAAATGAAATCAAATGGAAAAGGATTTGAATAAACACTTAGAGGTTTGCAGCTTTTAATCATCACAGTAATTCTATGAGATAGATGCCATGAGACAAAGGAAGCACAGAGAGAGGCAGCACTTTGCCTGACAGGTGCAGCTGTGAGCAGCAGAGCTGGGGTTCCCTCCTGGGCTGTCTGCTTCCAGAGCACACTTACCGAACACTCACTGTGCTCTCCTCAGAGCCCATGATTTATGGTGTTGCCTTCAGCAGTCTCTGTATTGGTCTGTTCTCATGCTGCTAATAAAGGCATACCTGAGACTGGATAATTTATAAAGTAAAGAAAGAGGTTTAATGGACTCAGAGTTCCACATGGTTGGCAAGACCTCATAATCATGACAGAAGATGAAGGAAGAGCAAAGGGACATCTTACATGGCAGCAGGCAAGAGAGAGCGTGAGAGGGGGAACTTCTCTTTATAAAACCATCAGATCTCGTGAGATTCACTGTCACGAGAACAGCATGGCAACAGCATGGAAAAGACCCGCCCCCATAAATCAATTACCTCCCACCAGGTCCCTCCCATGACACGTGGAAATCATGAGAGCTACAATTCAAGATGAGACTAGGGGGGACCCAGCCAAACCATATCAGTCTCTATCAAGTAAAAACTTGTTTTCTTCAGAAAATTTTATTTTGGAAGAGTGCTATCTATAATAGCACTATTATTTTGTACACATCAAATAACTATGCATTTATATCTGGCATTCTGTTTGTTTCCTAGGGCTGCTGGAACAAATTACCAAAAAAGGTTGACTTAAAACAAAAATATATTATCTCACAGTTCTGGAGGTTAGAAGGCTAAAGTCAAGGTGTTGACAGGCCATGCTCTTTTCCAAGTCTCTAGGGGAGAATCCTTCCTTGCCTCTCCCAGCTGCAGGTGGCTCCAGGCACTGCTTGGCATGTACCTGTATCACTCAAACCTCTGCCTCTACCTTCACAGGACCTTCTTCCCTGTGCTTCTCCTCTTCCCAAATCTCCTTCTCCTTATTAAGACACCAGTCACTGGATTTATAGCCCATCCTAAACCCAGGATAATCTCATCTAGAGACTCTTAGCTACATCTGCAAAGACTTATTTCCAGATAAGTTTGTATTCACAGGGATGAAAAGAATGGTTAGGACTTGGATATATCTTTTTTGAGATCACACTTCAACCCACTACAGGCATAAAACTGCCTGTATTATTGATGACTTCTGTTAGAAAGTATGATTTCTGTCCTTTGACTGTTAATAAATTTATATTAATATGTAATAGTAATAGGCCTTTTGTGCAGTTATGTCATATTTTCTCTTATAGCTGTATCTAACAAGATCCATTTGTTTTACAGCCATCAATAGAACTTCTGATAGCCAATATGATGCTTTAATTACGAGTAATTTGGTCCCTATGTATGAAGAATTCAAAAGTAAGTATGTATTTAGAATATTAATTTTAAAAGAGTTAAGCGATTCCCTGAACTTCCAAACTAACACATATTTTTTTAATTGCGATTTGTTCCTGATATTAAGGGTGATTTTGTTCTAATGGTTTAAATATAGGTACAGGAAGGATCCCTAATAGAGTTTCTTTTCAACTTACTTTGACTTTGATTGACTTGTTGCTAGAATTCTGATCATTTGTTTTTACTTTTTAATTTAATTATAAAAAGTTGTTCACAAAACTAATTTTACTGCCACTCACTAAAAGTTAATGAAAGGTAAATGTTCATCCCCTTCGGAATAGTTAATAAGGCAACATGTATGTTCTGATCATTTTAACATTCACTGTCCCATAAGCAACTCAGCCAGAGGGAGAAATTTGGAGACATATTTAACTATAATTTCAAGACTATAACTACAACAACAAAAAGCTATCATCAATGTGGCTGTTTATTTTTTCTTGTGAAGCCTGTTTTTGAGAATTACCCAGTCACCACTAACAATTATTGAAGTAGAATTTCATAGTATTTAAATGTACTTGTCTATAATAGAAAATATTGTCATGTTTGATAGAAGTAGACATTTTAAACACTTTATTGTTTTATTTTTAGAAATGTGGGACTACTTCCACAGTGTTCTTCTTATAAAACATGCCACAGAAAGAAATGGAGTAAATGTGGTTAGTGGACCAATATTTGATTATAATTATGATGGCCATTTTGATGCTCCAGATGAAATTACAGAGTAAGTGATTTGACTTTTTGATTTATCAATAGGGCCTCATGAGGGACAATTCCAATATTTTAAGTAAAACTCAGTATTTTAAATATTATATAATATATTCATAGACAAATGTTATTGTTCACTATGTTCAATCTAATCTATCTAAATATTTTGCAAAACAAATATATGGCAAAAATGTAAACCAATGGGCAAAGAAAACAGTTCCTAGAAAAGTTCAGCAGAAACTTTTTCTGGAAAATTCCTAAATTAATGAGCAATGATAACATGAAATTTTGTAAAGGCTGAGGAGGTAGAGAAAAACTTGATGTACTGTCAATGAATGTAAAACCAATCCAACAATAAATGAAAAAAAAAGTCAAATAAAGACTAAGGTAAATTTTACAAGAATAGTGAACAATTCATCAGAGCATTTCCCAGGAGATAATGTGGGTAAATTTCATGCAGAAAACTAATCCTTACTAAACTGTACATCTTAGTACTAAGCCTGGTCATAACAGGGTTGCTAAGAATTAGTTTTGAATGCAGAGCACAGTAATAGAGTTTTAGAGAAGTTTCATCCATCATTTCTCTTTATTGTCAAAACATGTGAAGGACCAAGCTAAACAATTGTGCTGTCTAAGCCTAGATTATGTAAAGCAATAATTTCTACCTATACCTTCTGATAAAGTAACATTTATGACTACTAAGTATGTGTCCTTTTTCTATTTTGTTCACCATGCCCTTCTTCCAGTGTTGATTGAATACTGTATCAATATTTCAGTATTCATTCTACCTTTCACAATTTAATAGTTCTAATAATTATAACTTTGACAACATTTTACTATATCCTAGGTACTTTTCAAAGAACTTATATATGCATCAGATAATCTGCAAAGATACCCTAGTTAGGTTCCATTAGCCCCCAGTTAGAGATAAGAAAACTGAGGTTAAATAACTTATCTAAATTCTGCAACTAATAAGTGGTAAAGCTAGAATATGAACCCAGACAGCCTGGCTCTGAGTCCGTGTTCTAAATCACAGGAATACATTTCTATTTAGACCAGCTTGTATTCCTTTGGTGGAGTCAGATTTTGCACTTAAAATGTTCATTATCTGAAATCAAAGTACTGTCACATCAGTTGTATGGATTTATCCCCATGTCTGCACTGTGAAGTTCATAGCACAGAATCACTTCCTTGGAAAGGTGAAAAGAAACTCGGTAAATGATAGAATGTTAGAGGATGAGTGAAAGTCCAAACATTTTGTGGAAGTGCACGGCTGGAGGTGGAATCTGGGCTCCTTCATTCCCAGCTTCTGCTCTATTAGAAAACACTACTGTGAAGTATAAAGTCAACAAAACAAGGAAGTGCAGGAAGCAGAATACCATGTTCTGCTTTTTTTTTTTTTTTTGTATTCTAACATTCTTTCATAATGTTAGAATGACCAAGCTTGGACTTTTACTGTAAATCTCTATACTAGCTTATGGGAGAAAAAATATGTATGACTTTCTGCTTTTTATTTATTAATTTCTTTTACTATATTTTTGCTTTGGCATTCCTTTAAAACTATGTAAAGACATTCATTGGCCTGGTGCAGTGGCTCACACCTGTCATGCCAGCACTTTGGGAGGCCGAGGTGGGAGGATCATTTGAGCCCAGGCCCAGCAGTTCAAGACCAGGTGGGCGACAAAGTGAGAACCCTCTCTATTGAAAAAAAAATCCAAAGTATATATATATATATATATATATATGTCTTTACATAGTTTTTCTATATGCATATTTACATATATATATTTATCTTTACATATATATGAAAAAACTGTGTAAAGACATTTATTATCTTTAGAAACAAAAGTATAATAACATCAAAACATGTTTTCAATTATGTTTGTAAGACACATAGCCAACACTGATGTTCCCATCCCAACGCACTACTTTGTGGTGCTGGCCAGTTGTAAGAACAAGAGCCACACACCGGAAAACTGCCCTGGGTGGCTGGACGTCCTTCCCTTTATCATCCCTCATCGACCTACTAATGTGGAGAGCTGTCCTGTGAGTATGCTTTGGGAGGGTCCAGGACCTGAGAAAATGAGTCAGAGCTCATTTGGGCTCTCATAAAAGTGGCTCTGACTAAAACATATTTTTTTAGGTTTTTCATGGGAAAAGTTATAATACAGGTTACTTCATTTTTAGGCTTTTTCTTAGACTATTGATCTCTATGTAATTAATATCAATTTAAACATATATCTGCATAGATGGACATATGTTTATGCATACCTTATATATTTTATTTATATACATTTCATTCACATTCACTAATAATGAAAGAGGTGAAATCTTGTTAATCTTTTTTCTTTTTAAATTTATAACTGACATATGATAGTTGTATATATTTATGGGATATAGTACGATGTTTAAATGCATGCATATTTTGTATAATGATCAAATCAGGATAATTAACATATCTACCACTTTAAACATTTATCATTTCTTTGTGGTAATAACACTCAGAGTCCTCTCTTTTAGCTATCTTGAAATGTACAGTACATTGTTACTAACTACAGCCACTGTACTGTGTAATAGAATACTAGAACTTATTTTTATTCTGGCCACAAATTTTAAAGTTCTTCCAATGTTAGCACTAAATTAATGTTTCTGAATGAGTTGTAAATATAAAAATTCCATCAACTTGAGCCATGAGGTATGAAATTGATTATACATACACACACGCACACACACACACACACACTCTCTCTCTCTCTGTCTCTCTCTCTCTCACACACACACACACACACAAGTTCAAGTAACACTCTTTTTTTAAATATCATTTTTTAGGCTACCTCAAAATCTTTTTTAGATCAAGGCAGAGTATATGTAAATAGTTAATTCGACTTGCATATAAATTCCTTAGAGAAAATATATGTATACTGGAACTTAAGTTTTACTGAAGTCATTCAACAAATATATCGAGTGCCTATTAAGTGCACAGTATCATGATAGAAACTCTTTAGAATGCATAAAGGAGGAATACATTGTCCCTGCCTTTAAAGAGTTCATACACAACTTCAATTTATGTATGAGATCTAGGCACACAAATTAGTCAGTCAATAATACAAGAATTATTCTAAAAACTAAAAAGTGAAAGAGGTTGCAAAGTTGGGATCAATTGACAATGTTAAAAGGACTTAGTATTTGAAGTTAAAATCACATTTGGCTGGAATGATCAGTAAAGATTTCATAAAATAAGGTGCAAGTAGGGCTGTGCCCCGAAGAATGGATAGAATTTGAGTATATTGAGAAGACTATGAAGAGTCTTTCATGGAGGGTGGGCATGAAGAATGAAGAGGATTTAGTAACTGATTGGATGCAGGAGTCCCCACCCCAAAAGGAAACTCAAAGATGAATCAGATTTGAATGTTGGTAATTAGGAAAAAGACAGAGAGAGGAAAGTTAAGCATGAGAACTTTTTGGCAGGTAGGTAGGATAGCTTAAGGCTAGGCATTCTAAGTTTGTAGAAATGGGCATTGATATGGAAAGTCCCATAGGCAATTAGAGCCTGGAAATTAAAGCTTGGGATCTAGGCCAGATTGGGATTAATCTATATTCTTTCAGGTGTTCAACACATGACTGCCTTCACCATGCTGTGCACTATAGGAGGTACTCACAATTAGAAATCCAGTAAAATATTAAAAGAAAGAGAAAAGTGATGTAAGAGAGGAACGGATACACTGTTGTAGTAGAATTTCAAAGGAGAATTACTTCCTGACAGGGAGAGTGACACTTCAGTTGGGTCATGTAGATAGGATTTTAATTGAGTGTTTACATTGTCTGAAGAAGGTGGCCAAATTTAGAGGCTGAAGAGTGAGCCACTCATAGTCCTAAAATGAGGAAGAAGAGTTTCCAAACAGGAAACTATCAGGAGATGTTGTTGAGTTGAATCCTTTCCTACTTTTCCTGCCAGCATTTTATTTGGTTGCGGCAAGGGCAAGCCATTATTCTTTACTTCCTCTTCCAATGACAGACATCAATGACTGATACAGTGTGATACTCTTTACCATGAAATCTCATTATTACAGAGGTTCTAGGTAGCCATGATGGAATGATTACAGTGGGTACACAAAGAAGACACTATTTGCTATCCCTGGTCTGTGCCCTTTTGACCTTCTATTAGGACTCTTGAAAATGAATCTTAAGTATATTTGCGATCTCCTGTCCTCTTGTCATTTGTCAGTGTGCACTACCACCAACTTACTCATCTTAAAATTTAGTTTATATTATGTCATACTCTCTCACCCCAAAACTTTTTATTATCCTGAACAAAAAAATAAATACAAAGAAACAAATGAAAACAACTTCGAGCCTGTACTTAAGTCTTTTCACAATTTACCCTCAGTTGACCTTACAGGCTCATGTTCCAGGCCAATTAGACCCTTGAAATTACTTGAACACATCTTGAGTTTGCTTAGCTCATCACTGTTGCTCATGTTCTTCTTTCCTCTGGAATTTCCCTCTTTTCTATCTGCTAAAAATTCCACCTGCACAGCAAGGTAAAGTGCAAATTATATGAAGCTTTCCTTGATTACCCAAAGTAGAAGTGATCTCTCCAAAATTAATAGAGCACTATCTCTAACGAATAGGACATCAACAGTAATGAATTGGACATATCCAAAATTTGGAGGAATTTGCAGTATAGTAATAAGAATGTGACATCTATATAGGTAATTATGAGACAAAATGCAATGAGTATAAAGCAAACTTAAGCCAAGCTATGATTATAAAAAAGATTGCAAAGTTAATAACAGTAGCAGCCAATCAGATACGGGGAAGGGGAAGGCAAGATGAGAGAGAGGCAAAGATCACTAAAAATCCAGGCATGACTGACCAGGAAATATACATGATAGATAATCTTTTGTTTTGAGAAGGATGCATTTGCTCTTGGCAGTCTTCAGTTTCACAGACTAGTTGAATACGTAGGAGGATATGTGAGAAATAGTATAAAATAGATCTCAAATGCAAGGATTTTGGAGTTGGACATCCTGGGTTCAGTGAATGACTTGGCCTCTTTGGGTAAATATGTTAAGTTTCCTCATCTGTTCTATTTAATAAGTGTAAAATATTCACCTCCTTTTATGAAGCTTGTAAAGATTAAACAAAATAATCTATATAAAACCCTAAGGCTTCCCAATTAAAAAAAATGATGGCTATTGTAAAGGAATTATATCTTACAATGAAGTTGCATTCTGAAGTCAACAGAAGTCAGGGGCAGTGGCTCACACCTGTAATCCCAGCATTTTGGGAGGCCAAGGCAGGTGGATCGCCTGAGGTCAGGAGATTGAGACCAGCCTGGCCAACATGGTGAGACCTTGTCTCTACTAAAAATACAAAAATTAGACAGGTGTGGTGGTACATGCCTGTAATCTCAGCTACTCGGGAGGCTAAGGCAGGAGAATTGCTTGAAACTGGAAAGCGGAGGTTGCAGTGAGTGGAGGTCATGCCACTGCACCCCAGCCTGGGCAACAAAGCAAGACTCTGTCTCAAAAAATAAAAAATAAAAATAAAAGTCAACAGAGTGAAATTGAATCTGCTATATGCAAATCACCCTGAAAGTATAGTACATTCACAACTGTTTCTTAGTACATCTAAAGCAGCCAATATTTCCAGTAGCATTTGGATAGGTAATTGTGCTTTAATGCACCTAATAAAATAGATGGCTTGCTTTCATCATTGCATTGCATGAAAACTCTGTACTTTAAATATTTGAATTACTCAATGTGCAGATATACTCTCACTGTTCAGAGGCTTGAGGGAACTGAGATCAAACTATAGAAATGGTAGATTCACAATTCTATCCCACACTTGGTGTAAGGAATTAGGTCATATTTCCTTATTTATTTTGTCCTTTCCTTGTTCCTTCCATCTTTTCTTCCCTCCTCTTTCCTTTTCTCTCTCCTGTCATCTTTTTATTGTTAAACTTCTGTTAGATAAATGAGATGTAGCTGTGAGTCCAAGTGACTTTCATTATTGTAAGTTACTCAGCAGATATTGGAAAATATAGGTATGGAACTTGGAGGAGAAATCAGAACTGCAGCTCTCGATTTGGCGTTAAATCATGGGCGTGAAATACAATTGCCAAAGGGGAGAAAATGGAAAGAAAAGACCTCAAATCAAATTGAGGAAAATATCTATACTTCCAGGAAGTATAGTCAGCTGAGGAAACAGAAGGTACCATCAAACAAATAAACAGTAGAGCTATGGATAACAAAGGAGGAACTTCAGAAGCTTAGAGTAGTTAACTAAGTGAAAAGTCTAAGGAAAACCCACTCAGTGAGGTCATCCTTGAAAAAGTGGTTCCATTAGCATGATAGCAGCAATCACCGGACTATAAGTGGCTAAGGAGAGAGAAAAAGAACGTGGATAGGGCAGAAAAATGCTGAAATCAATATTGTCTCAACAAATGAGTTGTATTTTGGGGATATACAATACTCCCAATTCTGTAACAGGTCATTTCTACAAATACACACACACGTGCACACTCACATACATATATATAAATCAAAATATATTTAAATGTAGCTCATAAAACTGTATATTCTGTTCTATTGGTGTGGACTAGTGCAGGCAGGGTGGTTGTCTACAGCTGGCTTCTGTTCAGATTGGTTGGTGCCGGAGACTTACTCAGTGTTGAATAGCTTAAGTATCATCTCTGCATAGGTATAGTTTTGTGTTATGTTTTGTGGTCATTTCACTGCAAATTTAAAAGAGGGAAGACAATCAGATGCTAAATAAATCGTGAAAGAGTAGAGTCATATACACCAAATGGGAGAAAATGTTATGGAAAAAAAGTGATCAAAGATATTAGGTACTACTGAATGTGCAATAGTGAAGGCAGAATAGCAAGACTTTGAATTAGATTCTTATTGAAAGAATGAACTCAAGCTAACATACTGCATTGAAAAAAAAAATGTTAGCTTGCATTGTAAATCTGACAGAGACAAGTGCTTTAGAGGTTAGGAACAAAATGTATTTCCTCTTACACTTCCTCTGGCTCAGATAGTGACTGTCTGTATTAAGCCTGCATACTTAAACAAGTAAACCACTGTGTGGAAGTCAAATGAGAATCATGAAAACACATTAATCTAATTAAACAAACTTTGAAACTTTCTTGTTACGTGGAAAGTTAACTGAATGAAGCAATATCATACGAATACCAGAAAATTATTCTTTATAATAAAGAATAAAGAATATCATAGAAACCCACGTTTCTAAATTATTGAACTAACTTTTATATTGTAAAAAAACATATCCAAAATCAAACGGTCAAGAAATATCTGAAGGGATGCACAACTATAACAATAGTCAGCATAATAAAATGTAAACAGGCATAAAACACTATTTTATACCCATGGTTTGGCAAAGATGTAGGGAAGTGGGAATTATCTTTCACTGCCTATGGAACTGTAAATTGGTATGAAGACTCTGAGGAGTGCTAGATTTAATATCTGATAAAGTTAAAATTGAATGTACTCGGCCAGGTGCGGTGGCTCACGCCTGTAATCCCAGCAGTTTGGGAGGCTGAGGCAGGTGGATCAACTGAGGTCAGGAGTTCGAGACCAGCCTGGCCAACATGGCGAAACCCCATCTCTACTAAAAATACAAAAAAAGTTAGCTGAGCGTGGTGGCAGGTGCCTGTAATCCCAGCTACTTGCGAGGCTGAGGCAGGAGAATTGCTTGAACCGAGGAGGCAGAGGTTACAGTGAGTTGAGATGGTGCCATTGCACTCCAGCCTGAGCAACAAAGTGAGACTGTTAAAAAAAAAAAAATTGAATGTACTCTATGGCCCAGCAATTTTATCAATATGTCCTAGAAACTAATGCTCTTGAACACAGGAGGCATAAGCCAAGTTATTTATTATAGTATTATTTATAATAAAAATTTTATTAATATGTAATGAAAAACTTGTGCTGTATTTAAATGAGGAAATATCACAAACCACAGCTAAAAACAAGTGACTTAACAAGACCTAGATACATCAGTATAGATTACAAATGTTAATACCGAATGAAAAATATTGCAGAATACAGCTTATAATATTAACATAAATTTGAAAACTCATGAATTTGTCATATTGTATCTTGACATACAATAAAAGTTTGAAAAAAAAACTGGATTCATCTTGATATAAAGATGTTTAGTTCTGAACAGAGGCACGTTGGGGACTTAACTTCATCTGCGATATTTAATTTCATCAAAAAATTTATATCTGAAGTAAACATAAAAATGGATAAATTTTGACTTGGTGTTTTTTGCTAGTTATAGTATATTTTGTACTTTTGTTTCTTTTTATATTTAAAAACTAAATTTAGCTGCATCAAATTAAGATTTAAGGCAGTAAAAATCATTGGCAAAAAGATAACTTTTAAGCAATAAAAATATTTCTGTTCATGAAAAATAATGTCTTGTGAGAAAAAAAAATTGTGCTTTTCTTTTCCAGGAAGGTATACCAGAAGCTTTTTGGGTTGAAGAAAGATTTACAACGCACATTGCCCGGGTCCGTGATGTAGAACTTCTCACTGGGCTTGACTTTTATCAGGAAAAAGTGCAGCCTGTCACTGAAATTTTGCAACTAAAGACATATTTACCAACATTTGAAACCATTATTTAATTTAATAGTGTCTACTTAATGTATAACTTACTGTACAAAGTAATTTTGGCAAAATGTAAATGATTTTTTCTGGAGAATTATAAAATAAAGTTTTCTATTTTTCCTTAAGTCCCTAAAAACCATAATTTTTATTATTCCCTTTTCTCTTTTTCATTTCTATGAATATGTACTATTTTAAAGTTATATTTTCACACAGAGATGATGCTATATTATACCTTCTTTTTTGTTTGTTTGGTTTTTTTTTTAGAGACGGAGTCTTACTCTGATGCCCAGGCTGGAGTGCAGTGATGTGATCTCAGGCCACTGCAACTTCTGCCGCCTGAGTTCAAGTGATTCTCCTGCCTTAGCCTCCCGAGTAGCTGGCATTACAGGTGCATGCCACCTTGCCCAGCTACTTTTTGTCTTTTTAGTAGAGACTGGGTTTCAGCATCTTGGCCAGGCTGGTCTTGAACTCCTGACCTTGTGATCCACCCGTCTTGGCTTCCCAAAGTGCTGGGATTACAGGTGTGAGCCACTGCGCCCGGCCTTTTGTTGGTTTTTTAAACTCTAATGTCATGACAGATTATACCTTTCTTATTGTATTTATTATCTCACTCAGAATCTTTGAATATATTTTTCTGACCAGAATTATCTAAACAAAAAAGAGAACAAAAGGAGTATCTCTTACTTGTGAATTGAATCAGCTGTAAATCAGTTTTGTCACAAAACGTTTTGTATTTGACAACTGGCAATGCTGATTAAAATTAAAAATGCACAGAACTTTTACACTGTAATTTCATCTGTAAAAACTGTCCCAATAGATTAGCTTTGCACAAATGCATGAAAATGACACTTTTTATGATAGCAAAGACCAGAAAACAACCTAAAAGACTCATTAAACAACTATGAAATTTGTTTAAACAAATATTGTTCCATCTCAATAAAGACAGAAGTAGATCTATATATATCTTGAATGTATCACTATTGTTAAATGCGAAAGCAAGTGGTAGAACAATGTTTGTAGTATGTTGTCATTTTTCAGGGATTGGCAAACTTTTCTATAAGGGACTAGATGGTAAATATTTTAGGCCATACAGTCTGTGTTACAACTATTCACTCTGCTGTGGCGTCAAGAAAACAGCCATAGATAATACAAAAGAGGAGTAAGAGTGGCTGTTCTATTAGTCTGTTTTCACATGGCTATAAATACCTGAGACTGGGTAATTTATAAAGACAAGAGGTTTAATTGATTCACAGTTTTGAATGGCTGGGGAAGCCTCAGGAAACTTACAATCATGGCAGAAGGAGAAGTGGAAGCAAGCACTTTCTTCACGAGGTGACAGGATGGAGTAAGTGTAACCAGGGGAAATGCCAGATGCTTATAAAACAATCAGATCTCACAAAAACTCACTATCACAAGAACAGCATGGAAAACTACCCCCATGATCCAAACACTTCCCTCCCTCAGCATGTGGGGATTATGACTGGAGATGAGATTTGGGTGGGGACACAGAGCCAAACCACACCATCTGCTTTCCAATAAAACTTTATTTATGAAAACAAGTGGAGGGCTAGATTTGATCCTTAAGCTGTAGTTTGTCAGCCCCTGATTTATATAATAAAATCTGGGCTAGGGAAGCAGGAATTAATAGAAAAAAAAGAAAGAAAAAGAGATAACATTTTAATTTTATGCTCTTTATACTGCTTAAAGTTTTTTTTTCTAACTCTCTATATGTATTTCTTTAATTTTTCAGAAATAGAGTTATGAACCAAAGAGATCCTAGCAATTATTTCAGGGGCAATACTATTGGTCAGGTTTTTGAGCTGCTAGACTGGCAGTTTTCTGGATTCTTCTCTAATATAAAGATAAGTTCATCCAGGGACACAGGCTTTGTACTAATGAAAAATCTTGTGACCTGAACTTCAAGAAAAACTCGGATTTTAATTGAATGATGGTCATTAATTACAACCAATTGGAGAAGTTAGTTTATTCCCACTGGATTTTTTTTAACGTAGTTTCTTCACATGTAGAATTTAGGTGAAAAATTTATGCAGTGCAAAATGTGCAATACAGAGAGGCTGCAAGTTAAGACACAAATAGGACACTATTTCTGGATACACAGCAACAATGTTAATACTCTTTATATAGAGGCAATTTTTCTAATCAATGTTCTCCTGCCCCATCATGGCCTGGAAACTAAGATCACCTGGAATTTAGAACTCACAATAGGAAGACAAATGGTGGATGCTTACAAGCCTGAACTGAGTTTAATAAGCCTGGATTTCCCCATTACTTCTGAGTTTGTCTGGAAGAGGCTAAATTGTTGACATAAAAATAAAAAGAGTAAAATTAAAATTACATTGATTTACACAGAGATTGTGGAATGGTATACCTCCTTTTTGCATACTCATTATTCCATTAAAAAAGAAATATGTATGTGTAAAGCCATTTTGAATGAATGAATACCAGTGATTTAATGGATCATGAAATGATAGAGGATTTGGTATATCTACTTAATAACTTTCAGTTTGTAGCCTATATTTACAATGAACTTGTTTTATTTTTTAAAATCTGAAAATGTAAGCAATAAAGTTAGTTACACTTTAAAATATTATTTAAAAAGGATTTTATATGTACCCAAAGTTTGCAAGAATAGTATAGGCCAGGCACTGTGGCTCACAACTGTAATCCTAGCACTTTTGGGAGGCTGAAGTGGGCAAATCACTTGAGGTCAGGAGTTCAAGACCAGCCTGGGCAACAGTGAGACCCTGTTTCTACTTAAAAAAAGAATAGTATAAAGAATTCTTTATAACCTTTACTTGGCTACATCAATTAAAACTCTCAGTATGTACATTTATATATAGTTTTATATTTCCCCCTGTACTTCTGAGAGTATATTGTAGTCATTATGCCCATTAACCCCAAATACTTGAGTGTGCAAAGATCAAGGACATTAACTCATAGTAAGTTTAATGTTGGTACAATGCTATAAATAATCTAATTTATGGACCTATCAATTTTTTTCATATTTGCAACAATTTATGATATTTTCTGTTTTAGTCTAGGAGCTGAAAGAAAATCATTCATTGTATTAAGTATTTTTTTCTCTTCAGTCTCTTATAATGTGCAACAATTCCTCAGCCTTTAACAAATAATGTTTATACTTTTGAAGAGTCCAGGTCATTTATTTTGTAGCCCGTCCCTCAATTGCGTTTTTCTGGCATTTCCAGATGACTGGATTAACACAATGCATTTTTGGCAGGGACACTACATTAGTGATATTTGTCCTCAGGGCTTCATATTTGAAAGCACATGATGTTCATCTGTGCCACCACTAATCCATGCCAGAGTTGATCACTTGGTGAAGTTAGTGTTCAGTAAGTTTCTCTTCTGTAAAGATAGTTTTCCCTTAGAAATTTGTAAGTTATTTGTAGTAGGATACTTGAGACCCTACACATATTCTGTTTCTCATTAAATTTTTACCCAACAGCTTTAGTATCCATTAATAATCCTTCCCTGATTCAATTTATACTATGGTAGTTGCAAAAACAGTGATTCTTAAAAACTCCATTATTTTACATTTTTTAGCATGCTATTATAAGCAAAAGTGTTCTCTTCTTATTTAATATTGTTTATCTGTACAGACTCATGAATTTTTTCATTCCAATGGATTAAAATATGTTGTGATCATTATTTATTTCAGTACTCAAATTGTCCCAGATTTGGCCAACAGGAGCTTCCTTAAGTGGGCTCCTGGATCCTTTGAACATACTCCATTAATTTTTGAGGACTTTCTTATTTTCTAGTAAAAAAAAAATTTTTCAGGATTATTTTGTACTTTCCCTGCACTAACTCTGGAATCAGCTCTTTCTCCAAAAAGCCGTGGTTCCATTGAGTGGGCACTGGTGCCCTAATTGCTTCTGGGGTATCATAACACCTAGGCCCCTTCAGTCAACAAAAGTGGAGTCTATATCTACGTCTCTTTGCCTATATCTATCTTTATCTTCATAAATATTGTAAACTTAAAATAAAATCCTAAGTCCCCCACTGATAGAACAGACCCTCTTGTGGCCAAGAGGACCCCAGAAAAACCTTAAAACTGAGTTCTTGGCCACTGCCAGGGGAGAGGGGAGGTCAGACATGCCTCGTTCTACCCACTCTCTTTTGTGGTTTAGATAAAATTGACCAGCATTAATGTTAAAATAGAGATCATAAGACTGACAGAACAGACTCTGGCAATGAGATACCAAATTATATACAGGACAAAAGGCCATGCCAGGCAAGGATAAAATCATGTACCCTACACTTAAAGAATAAACTTTGTTGTTGTTGTTGTTTTGTTTTGTTTTGTTTTTGAGACGGAGTCTTGCTTTGTCACCCAGGCTGGAGTGCAGTGGCATGATCTGGGCTCACTGCAACTTCCACATCCCAGGTTCAAGCAATTCTCCTGCCTCAGCCTCCAGAGTAGCTGGGATTACAGGCACGTGCCACCACACCTGGCTAATTTTTGTATTTTTATTAGAGACGGGGTTTCACCATGTTGGAGTTTCACCATGTTGGTCAGGCTGGTCTCGAGCTCCCGACCTTGTGATCTGCCTGTCTTGGACTCCCAAAGTGCTGTGATTACAGGCATGAGCCACTGCGCCCGGCCTGGAATAAACTGTTCTAACTGCCACAGGGGTTTTTTTGTTTGTTTGTTTTGTTTTTTCCTTCAAGCACTAGCTTTGAGATAAGCAATATTAAAGCAATCACAACTCATCTTGCTAACAAACACTGACTAGCTGAATCCCAGTTCCACCAGCCGAAACTACAGCTTTGATTGGACAAGGGCCTGATTTCAGTAATTTTCTTCTTATAGGGAGACCACCGACCATGGGCTGGTTCTGTCTGGTTTACAGAGATTGCTCACTTGGGTGCCTTGTAACCTGAAAAGATCTTTTGATGTATAGGGCCCCACTGTAATACTTTTGACAAGAACGGGCACTTTTAGGGTGGTATGGCGGTAGACATAACTGTAATACTTTTGAATGTTAAGTCTCCACCCACAAGTGAACATGGGTCATGTGTTACATGCAGAATTGCTCAATACGCATGTGTCAGGACCACCTTCATTAATATTCATAGTACCTCCCATAATCTGTTGAATATGTATGTTTAGCCAACCTCTTCAGCATTAAACTGCTACTCTAACCCCTCTCCTTTGACTTAGCTGGAGGAACACTTCCTAGCTTGTGGATGACCATTTTGCAGGCTGTAACCATTTACAAAAAATAAAGTTTCCTCCTTTTCCAATCTTACGGATTTATGTGATTTTTTTTTAAAGTTAACACCACATAAATAAAAACTATGAATTCGGCTGGATGCATTGGCTCACACCTGTAATCCCAGCACTTTGGGAGTCCAAGGCAGGTGGATCACTTGAGGTCAGGAGTTCAATACCAGCCTGGCCAACATGGTGAAACCCTGTCTCTACTAAAAATACAAAAAAATTAGCCGGGCGTGGCAGTGGACACCAGTAATCCCTGCTACTCAGGAGGCTAAGGCAGGAGAATTGTTTGAACCCAAGAGGCGGAGGTTGCAATGAACCGAGATCATGCCATTTTACTCCAACCTAGGTGACAGAGTGAGATTTTGTCTCAAAAAATAAAGAAAGAAAGAAACCATAAATTCAATTACTGTCTAATACTGCATGGTTTTCTTAACAATTTTGTATTTTATAATTGTGTCTTCCTTCTCCAATAGTGAGAAATTTGGTTCCCAACATCATCAATACATTTTTCCATATACTCCAATACATGAAAAGTAAGAATTGCAAACTAATACTACTTAAAGAAGGAAATCTACCAAGTAGAATTCAAGAAGTGTTTCCAGACTAAGAACTTATAGTCAGAACATTGTTCCAGAATTACTTGGACTTGTTTTTCCCCTTCAGTGTAGTTACATTATTCATTTGAAATATAGTACTGCTTATTTGTTTCTATTTATATTCTGTTAAGGAGTTTCCCCATCCTTGTTGAGTCAAGTTTATTTGTTTTAGTGCATAAAATATTAACATGATTTTAAAAGCCAAAATTAGATGAAAAGGGACACTCAGAAGAGGTGCCTTTCCTCCCCTCTTTCTGCCTTTTTCCATCCACCCTGGGTTTACGACCAATATCATCTGTTTCTGGTTTATTATTTCTGTATTTATTTTTGCAAAAATAGGCAGATAGATATATTTTTCTTTTTTATGAAAAAGAGGCATATTATATGTTCCTTTGGAACTTTTATTTATTTTTAAATATTTATTTTTATTTATATTTTTTGAGACAGGGTCTTGTTCTGTTGTCCAGGCCGGAGTTCAGTGGCTCAGATAGGACTCACTGCAGCCTCAACCTCCTAGGCTCAAGCAATCCTCCTGCCTCAGCCTCCTGAGCAGCTGGAACTACAGGCATGTGACATCACACTTGGCTAATTTTTTATTTTTTGTAGAGACAAAGCCTCACCATGTTGCGCAGGCTGACTTCAAACTCCCCCAAGCTCAAACAGTTCTCCCACCTTGGCATCCCAAAGTGTTGGGATTACAACCACGCCTTTCTTTCTTTTGAACTTTTTAAAAAACTTGACAGTATGGCCGGGCACAGTGGCTCACACCTGTAATCCCAGAACTTTGGGAGACCGAGGCAGGTGGATCATGAGGTCAAGAGTTCAAGACCAGCCAGGCCAACATGTTGAAACCCTGTCTCTACTAAAAACACAAAAATTAACCGGTCATGGTGGTGGATGCCTGTAATCCCAGTTACTTGGGAGGCTGAGGCAGGGAATTGCTTGCACCCGGGAGGCGGAGATTGCAGTGAGCCAAGATTGCACCACTGCACTCCAGCCTGGGCAACAGAAGGAGACTCCATCACAGAAAAACAAAACAAAAAGCTCGGCAGTATATCCTGGAAGTCATTCCATATCTATAGATCTTCTTCATCCTAGTTTATTGCTGCATAGTACTCCATTGTGTAGATTTATCATTCATTCCATCTGTCTCCTATGTAAAACCTTTTAGGTGGTTTCCAATATTTTGTAATTACAAATATACAGCAATGAGTAATGTTACACATGTGCAGTTTTGCATTATTGAAAGTGTATCTTCTGGGCAAATTCCTAGAAGTGGGTAAACATATATTGCGGCTTTATTTTTAGAAACAATATATTGGCACATCTTTAATTCTTAAATTGGTGTATTTAAAATTTGAATTCACTGAGATGTAGCTCTCCCCCACTAAAAAATGGAAATAATTTATTTTTTCTTAATTATAAAAGTAATACATATTCATTGTAAGACTATACAAAATGTGCATAAGTTGTTTTTTTGACTTTCAGGTGATAGAACTATCCCAAGCGATGTAATTCCCTTTCCTTTTTATTCTGAGGACAATGAAATATGTAATAAGCCAAATTTTTGACAAGTGCTTTTCATATAGATGAACATTTAATACAACAGAATTGCTTGCTTTTGAATAGAGGGAGCTATATATTACTGCTATTTTCGGCTGTATGTATTTTGAGAGACAGGCTTATAAGAGGGATTTTTTTGTGAATTCCAATGTTATTGAATCAAGGATTACAATGAATTCTTGTTGGTAGAAAGGGGACTTTCTAACTCAAGTGAGGTCAGCTAAGATCTTGGGAGCAGACTTGGAAAGAAGGGAAATTCTCAACATTGGCTTATATTCCAGATGTAGTTTAAATTCTGAAATTTTATTTTTATGCATTTTGGGGGCATTTTTTAACCTTTCAGGGTATTTAGTGTCGTAGTCAGAATTAAGAAGGCTCTGGGTCTGTTCTGGAAACTATCACAAACAAATGAATTTTCTGGGCAAGCAGAAACCTGTTTCCCCTGCTGGTGGGTAGGGTCAGGTAGATAGAGGGGGATAAATTGGATAAAGAGGGCATCTATTGATGAGCCAAGGATTCACCTCTAGCCACTAATTTAGCTGGAATTTAGTCTAAGACTATCCACCAGTGTTTGGTCATTTTAGAACCAGTAAATGAAGTTTTTAGGACTCTGTGTTTATGCTTATAAATTGGGCTGATCTTGATGTAAACTCCATCTGGTTTTGGCACTTGAATTTATTTCCAAATTATATTTGGGTTCTTTGAAAATCGTCTTGCCCTAGGGAAATCTCTTTCCTTCCTCCGCCTCCATCCCCACCCCTGTATCACCACTACTCTCCCACCACCACTTGTCACTTGTTTACTTTGGGAGGGCTGGGCATGGGAATGGAAACAGGACATAAACTCTTAACAGTTTTCAAAAACACAAACAAGCCTGTTTGAAGAAAGGACTTCCTCTTTACACAGCATCCCTGGCAGACCACAATCTCTCCCTCAATCAGTGGACTCACACTTGAACAAACTTCCAGACAGGAACAAACCTCAGCCTTTCAATAACAGAGAATCCAAGCAATTCAGACTTATCCCAAACCCACAGGATAAACTTAGCTGGATAACAACTCATAGTAGAGGACGACACTGGGCTTGGAGCTAGGCTGGTTCTGTTATCCTAACACATAGTGTTTATTAAGGTGTAGAGATTCGTAGGTCTAGGAGAAATCTGGGGAGGCCAGTAAGTCTGTTTCTTAAGGACGAAATAAATAACATTCTGTTAACATTGTTTATATGTTAATAATGTCAGTCTCTAACAAAGACTTTACAACTTGTGTAATGATTAACACAGTGACTTCCTCCTGTCTTGTCTCCTTAGTGTGATAATCACAAAGTATGTTTATAATCGTCTCCTAAGGAATCATCTGCTCTCATTTGAGTGTTGCAAGGCAGTAGTGTATTGATAAGAGCATGGGTTCCTAAGTTACAGACGCCAAGGTTTAAAGCCTGTCTTCCTGGCTGTGTGATCTCCAACAGGTCCCTTAAACTCTACAGTTTGGTTTTCTCTTCTGTAAAAGGGGGATCATTTTGTACCTACCTCAAAGGGTTGTTGCAAGGATTCAGTAACTTACTGGATATAAACTGTGTCCCACAGAGGCTGCCACGAGGTAGCATTATCCTCTCTCATTCATATATAAAGCACGCTTTTTGAATTAACCAGGCAATTCCGCTTCACTTGGGTTTACACACAAGGGATTCAAATTTGTGGATTGTGTCAGATTGATCTTTGCCCTATGATTTGGAGATCTGACTTCCATATTTCCTGCCAGATGAGCTAGTCACATTAATAGCATCCTTCATCATGGTTTGTGGTTGCCCTGATCTTTAAATTTGGTCTGCCTCTATTATAATCCCCATTTATTGGTTAGGTCCAAGGATATTTTTATCTTATGGCCACATTAATAATTTTAAGAAAAGGAACCATGACATGGTCAATATTTTACTCTGGGATGTTGACAAAAACTGCAACAGATTGGCCACAGTGGCTCAGATCAATAGGCCATGGCAGTGGATTAGGATATATCCTCCAAATCTATCCGGATCTCATCTCAGAAAATGGGCTTATTTTGTAGAGATTTCATTGTCAACTCTCACCTCAGATTCTGACGTCAGCCTTTTACAGCATTTAAGCAAAGTTTTCCACAAATTGAGAACAGAAATTTAGAATCAAATCTTCAATTGATTATTTTGATAAAAGGGAGTTCATCAAATGACTCAGTGTCTTCCTCTCTTACTATCTCTGAATCTGGAACCAACCATCTTCTGTAGTCAATGAATGACTACGGAAGATAGAAAGACCTTGAAAGCCTAGACATGTCTTGCCTTTTCAAGAGCTCCTTAAATCTATTTATTCAGTGAATGCTTATTGAGCTTCTTTTATGTTACAGACACTGTTCTAGGGGCTTTGGATAATCAGGGAACAAACTCGACAAAGATCCTTGCCCTTTACAGGCTTATATTCTAGCAGGGAAGACACATAGTAAGCAACTGATACAGCAAGTAAGAAAATTAAATTACAGATGTTAAAAAGTGGTAAATGCGGCCGGGCGCGGTGGCTCACGCCTGTAATTCCAGCACTTTGGGAGGCCAAGGCCAGTGGATTGCCTGACCTCAGGAGTTTGAGACCAGCTTAGGCAACACGGTGAAACCCGGTCTCTCTTAAAATACAAAAAATTAGCTGGGTGTGGCAGCACGTGCCTGTAATCCCAGCTACTCGGGAGGCTGAGACAGGAAAATTGCTTTAACCGGGGAGGCGGAGGTTGCAGTAAGCCGAATTCACGTCACTGCAGTCCAGCTTGGGTGACAGAGCGAGACTCTATCTCAAAAAAAAAAAAAAATGTGGTAAATGCCACGGAAAAGAAAAAGAGAAGTAAATAAGAGTAAAAAGAAGCTGTGTAGTCCCAGCTGCTCCAGAGGCTGCTCCAGAGGCTGCGGTGGGAGGATCACTTGAGCCCAAGAGGTCTAGGCTGCTGTGTGCCATCATTGCTTCAATGCACTCCAGCCTGGGTACCACAGCGAGACCTTGTCTCCAAAGAAAGAAGGAAAGAAAAATTGAATGTAGGGATGTTGTGAAGTGCAGGTTGCAAGAAATGTTAAGCAGAGCAGTTAGGGGAGGCCTCTCTAAGATGCTAAAATCTGAGCAAAGATTTAGAGGAGGCAAAGTGTTAGCCAGTCAAATATATGGGGAAGCAGTCAACACAGACACATGTGTTGTGTTCAGGAAGCATAGAAGCCAGCACTGCTGCTAGAAAAAATTTCTTGTTCTCTCAGACCTCTTATAACCATTTCCTAGGATCCATGTCAAGAATAAGAAACTAGGCTGGGTGCAGTGGCTCATGCCTGTAATCCCAGCACTTTGGGAGATGGAAGCAGAAGCATTGCTTAAGGCCAGGAATTGAGACCAGCCTGGGCAACATGGCAAAACCTGTCTCTACTAAAAATACACACACACACACACACACACACACACACACATTAGTTGGACATGGTGGTGCATGCCTGTAATCCCAGCTACTCAGGCAGCTGAGGCACTAGAATTGTTTGAACCTGGGAGGCAGAGGTTTCAGTGAGCCAAGATGGTGCCACTGCACTCCAGCTTGGGGCACAGAGGAAGAAGACTGTGTCTCAAACAAAAAAAGAGTAAGAAACTAGATAGAGGAGAATTTATTTTCTAAAATTACAATCAACTAAAAAAAGTGTTCATAGACCGGGCATGGTGGATCACGCCTGTAATCCCAGCACTTTGCGAGGCTGAGGTGGGTGGATCACCTGAGGTCAGGAGATCGAGACCATCCTGGCCAATACAGTGAAACCCCATCTCTAGTTAAAATACAAAAATTAGCTTGATGTGGTGGCACATGCCTGTAATCCCAGCTACTCGGGAGGCTGAGGCAGGAAAATGGCTGAAACCAGGGAGTCGGAGGTTGCAGTGAACTGAGATTGCGCCACTGCACTCCAGCCTGATAACACAGTGAGACTCTGTCTCAAGAAAAAAACGTGTTCATATTTTGTGGGCTTTTTTTTGTTTTCTAGTTAGCAAAAAGAAGTCTGTTGGAAATAACCCCAAGTATAACTGCATTTTACACTTTATTTATTTTATAGTATTAGGATAAGCCATATGAAATTGTCATTCTTGTAAGTCCAAAACTCTTGAATACTGTCAATTGCATATGTTTTGTACCTTAACCTCAGAACTTCTGATGACACTATTGCTCTTAAAACTAAAGGGCATAGATCACATTTATTATTTTTGAATTTTTTTTTTTTTTTTAAAGAGAGGGTTTCCCCGTGTTGGCCAGGCTGGTCTTGAACTCCTGACCTCAGGTGATCCACCCACCTCGGCCTCCCAAAGTGCTGAGATTACAGGCATGAGCCACTGCACCCGGCTTATTTTTGAAATTATTATAGACTCACAGAAAATTGAAAAAAAAAAATAGCACAAAGAGCCCAGTATACCCTTTACCTAGCTTCCCCCAGTAGTAACATGTTACATGGCTATGGTAAAATATCAAAACAAGGCCTCATCACTGATACAATACAGTTAACAAGCCTGCAGACCTTTTGCAGATTCCCCCAGTTTTTATATGCACTCATAAGATATTACATTTTAAAGTTTACACAACAAAATTTTTCTACACAACTCTGAAAGTAGGTACAGATGCAGCAGATGAGGTTCAGAGAATTTAGAGTATTGTTTCTAGTCTAGTGAATCATCTCCCTCTGTGTAGAGTATGGGATGGCCGATAGGTTGAAACCAACTAGATTTAAGGCTCTTTCCCTGAAAACTTTTCTTTCTGGGACCTGAAGTATTCCCATAGGAGAGTTGATAAATTCTTCCAATTCTTTATGCCTCTTTTGAATTGCATATGTTCCTAAGAGATTAACTTGTTCAATGCTTAATTTTGTTTTTTCTGGGACCTGGAGAGATAATAGTTGCACAAGTGCTGTGGGTAAAGCTTAGATGCTGGTAAGATGCTGACAATGGGGAAAAATAAGAAAAATGGGAGACTGAGCTCCCCAGGGCAAATATTCCGTCCTCCCTCACTTATTTGCTGCAGGGAGCTGTATTCATTAGGTATGTCTGGGACAACCATGGAATGTGACTGTCTCAGACAGGGTGGCTGATATTTTACGAAGCAATGGCTAAAAAGAGAACAAATATTAAAATCTAAAATTTCATTGTCTTTATTTAAAAATAAGAATAACCTAGATAATATGCAAATATAAATTTTGAAACCCCAAAACAGCAGGGTGAAAGTGGAAAATAAAACTATCTTGTGTTTCAAAAAGCGATGAAAGAAAAACAGCACAGCACACCATAAGACTGGAAACCAGTTGTCTGGAGGTTTTAGCAGTGCCAATGAGTAGAGAAGTTTCCATATAATTCAACAACCAAGTAGAGTCAGAGTGACTCAACACTCATCTGGGGTTTAGACTTATTTGATGGAAATTTTGTAGGGCAGGTTTTCCTCTTTCCCCAATTTGACTTTACAAGCCAAGTCCCACATACTTGGAAACAGTCACTGGACAATTACTAAATGGTTGCTGAGTGATGGTGTAAATAGTCGGAAAAAAGCTTGGATTCATGACAGCTATCAGGTAAGTCTTATTCTCATGTTCTAGATAGTTTTATATGCTATAAGGACACACTGCTGTTGAAGAAAAAGAAATTGTCTCTGTTTCTTCAATTAAAAGTCAACTTAATCAAATGTGTTATACAAACATACATAGAGGAAAGGCGTTTTTAGAGTTTTAAAAAAGTTAAAAAAAAATATTTGCGTTGGAGGTCCATGTGTTTGCAGAAACTACTGTGATGGGATTTTACAATTATTTTATTTATTTGATTGTATATATTTAAGGTGTACAATTTTTTACACACATATATATAAATATAAATATAAATAAATATATATATATATATAGAGAGAGAGAGAGAGAGAGAGAGAGAGAGATGGAGTTTTGCTCTTGTTGCCCAGGCTGGAGTGCGATAGTGGGATCTTGGCTCACTGCACCTCCACCTCCTGGGTTCAAGTGATTCTCCTGCCTCAGCCTTCCGAATAGCTGGGATTGCAGGCATGTGCCACCACACCGGGCTAATTTTGTATTTTTAGTAGAGACGAGGTTTCTCCATGCTGGTCAGGTTGGTCTCAAACTCCTGACCTCAGGTGATCTACCTGCCTCAGCCTCCCAAAGCACTAGGATTACAGGTGTGCGCCACTGCGCCCGGCCACAACATGCATATTTGAAATGCATATACATCGTGAAATGGTTACTAAGGTCAAGCAAATTAACATATCCATCATCTCACATAGTTGACCTTTTTTTTTCTTGGTATCTAGAGCATCTAAAATCTACTCTTTTAGTAAAAATCCTGAATTTTGAGAGGCCATACAGGTAAAGGTTCTCACACAGAGGGAACTGAAGTCAAAAACCCCAGTCCCATCACTTGGGGCTTCAGGGATGCCCAGATCGCTGTCATCAGAAACCAAAACTCAGAGAAAGGACAGGTTGAGAGCAGAACTGAAAGAGGCCCTGTCACTTTCATATTGTATATAGGGCTGTCCAGATCATTGTCATCAGAAACCAAAACTCAGGGGAAGGACAGGCTGAGAGCAGAATTGAGAGAGTCCCTGTCACTTTCATGTTGTATATTTACCTCTATGTGTTTATGAATATATGACCCTTTTGTATATTTACCCATCTGGTGAAAGTAATATTCTCTTTGCTGCAGAATTTCACCACCACCACACCTCCCATTCTTACACACAAACACACTCTGTTGTGCTGGGTAAATATTGTGAGTATTGTGACAAATTGCATTAGATGGAGGGTCAAACATTCCGGGGGCAGACTTGTCAACACTAGACAGTTATTGATCTGTTTTCTTTTTTTGTTTTTGTTGTGGTGGTGATGGATGTCATCTGTGGAAGGCATCGCTGGCTACATGCCAGCGATGTTTCTTTTTCAGTAACTGAGGAGCAAGCCAAAGGCAGGATTTGATGCCAGGACAATACACAGGACTTTTGAGAGAAAGGAGTCTGGGGGCAAATCTTCAGGCTTCACTTTCTTTTGAGTTTGCTGGGTGGTGGATGATGTGATTTCTCTTCCTCAATTCCCCTAGAATTTGTCAGTAAAATTCGTATTATTAACAAAGTCACTGAGGTGTTGGATTCACTTGGGGGGTATGGCAAAATGCTGTTTGGCTTCAGAATGGGCACAGGATGAGAAGAGAAACTACTAGGGGATTTCAGGCACATGTGGGTCACTTAGGCTTTCGGGCAGTGATCTATTTCTTCTTAATTGAAAATGCTGCTATGACTACAGTCTGTCGTTAATACTTCCCCTCTAAGTTTAGAACGCTTAATCAAAAAAAAAAAAAAAAAAAAAAAAAAAAAAAAAAGACTGCATTCCTAGGTGAGCATTTTCTTCCCCGTGTACTTTATTACTACATCTTTATGTCATTAACAAAAATGTAAGCACTTGTTAAATTTCCAGTGGAGAGCTAGGCCATTTTATAAGTGGATATTTTGGACTATCCAGTTAACAGGGAAATCTCAGGGATAAAGAGAGATGAATTAAATACTCATACTGAATTTAAAACATTATCATCAGGACTAAAAATAATCTCAATTCTACTTATTATAAAGCTATAAAGATTTACTTTAAACAGAGAAATACTGATGGGCAAAAGAAATAAGCATTCACGGTACCACCAAGAAGAACAAATCACCACCAATATCAGGATGTATATCCTTCTACCACTGCTTGTATAGGATCATAGTCTGTGTATTTATTATCTGCCCCTATTTCCAAGCACTGTACTAAGTGCTCTGTGCACATTATTTCATTTAACCTTTCCTTTATACTGTGAGCTAAATGCTATTTAACAGATATGGAAACTCTTGGCTATTCAAAGAGGGGTAGAATTGAACCCTTCAGAACAACTTTAGCTATCCAGACCCTGGTCTGCACTGAAGAATCCCATGAGGTGGCTTCAGGGATATCAATAAATCTAGACCAAATTCAAACCTCCTAATGTACTCAGGAAAGAATTCAGAAGTATCCAACATAAAAAGAGTTATCTGCATGTAATAGAATGTATCCTCACACTTGTCCAGTTTCCAAATATGGAAGTGTTAAGGTTGCCAAGGGAAGAGCCAAGCTGTCTCCATTAAAATATGTGGCTGTGTTTGAACCTTACCTATTTTTGATATATCTGTTAGAGCAGTTAGCATTATTAATACTAATTAATACAATTATTGATGATAGTGATGGCTTTAAAAAATGAATACAAAAGGCAACATGATGAAGTGAAAATATCTTTTACTACAAAAAGTACACAACATAACACTTTCCAGCTTTAACAAGCTATGTACTATTTCATCCTGTTTAAATTTAAGTCTGCTTAACAGACCTACTGTAGATTTGGGAAATGTGAAAACTTTTTTCCAAACAAAATTGTTAAAGGCAAAATCTATGAAATATGAGTCACCTGCCAGACTTCCAAGAAACCAATACTCCTGGGTTTCCTTACACATGGTGACTCATTCTTCCAGGATGTTTAAGCAGTTGTCCTAGAAGGTGGGTGGCAAAGAAAAACTAACAGAAAAAAAATAAAGAATAGAATATGTCTATTTCTGCTATTTTCACCTAATTTTTGAACTATCTGATATTTTATTTTTTCCATTTTCAAATCTATTATTTGCGGTAATTCACTTTGAGATGTGTTATGTGGGACCACTGGAGCCATTAGGGATTCAGCCTTTTTAAATAGGTCTTTCCTTCCTTCCTTCCTTCCTTCCTTCCTTCCTTCCTTCCTTCCTTCCTTCCTTCCTTCCTTCTCCTTCTTTCTTTTTGAGGCAGAGTCTCACTCTGTTGCCCAGGCTAGAGTGCAGTGGCACAATCCCGGTTCACTGCAACCTCCCTCTCTCAGGTTCAAATGATCCTCATGCCTCAGCCTCCTAAGTAGTTGGGAGTACAGGCCCATGCCACCACACCTGGCTATTTTTTTCTGTATTTTTTTAGTAGAGACAGGATTTCACCATGTGGGCCAGGCTGGTCCCAAACTCCTGGACTCAAGTGATCCACCTGCCTCAGTCTCCTAAAGTGCTGGGAGACTTGCAAAGTGCCTTGAGGTTTACCTTTTAAGAAGCGATATTTAAATCCATATAACGCACTTGAAGGACCATGTTTTTTAAAAATGTATTACAGCCTTTCTGCTCTTTTAAATGGCTGTTCTAAACATAACCAAATATTTTACTAAAGACTCTGTTCATTAGCATGAACATCTGTGGATTCTGCCCTTTGTTTAGTCTTTTGTTTTCTTTGGTCTTTATTTTTACTTACATATTTATTTATTTGAGATGGAGTTTTGCTCTTGTTGCCCAGACTGTAGTGCAATGGTGCAATCTCGGCTCTCAATGCAACCTCCACCTCCTGGGTTCAAACGATTCTCCTGGCTCAGCCTCCTGTGTAGCTGAGATTACAGGCACCCATCACCATACCCAGCTAATTTTTTCATATTTTTAGTAGAGGTGGGGTTTCACCACGTTGGCCAGGCTGGTCTTGAACTCCTGGCCACAATAGACCTGCCTGCCTCAGCCTCCCAAAGTGCTGGGATTACAAGCGTGAGCCACCTCGCCCGGCCTGGTCTTCGTTTTTGTAAATATTTTGTTGTTGGTCTTTATTGTGTTCTCGATGTCACCCCCCACCCCACCCAGTTCTCTCCCCTGGTTTCAGGCTGTTGGATGTCACTTCTCTCTGTGCTGTTGTGTGACTGCCTACTCCCGCTCTGCCTGTCACTTTTCTCACTTGCATCACAGAGATGGTGTTATGGGCTGACTTGCATTCCACCCAAAATTCATATGTTGAAGTCCTAACCACAATACCCCAGAATGTGACTGTACTTTAAAGTAGGGTCTTTACAGTGGTAATTAAGTTAACAGGAGGTCATTAAGATAGCCCTCATCCTATGTAACTGGTGTCCTTATAAGAAGGGAGAATTCAGACACAATTACAGAGGGAAGATGACATGCAGACTCAGGGAGAAGACAGTCATCTACAACCCAAGAGAGAGGCCTGGGACAGATACTTCCTGAAGAAACCAACCCTGCTACACCTTGATTTTGGGCTTCCAGCCTCCAGAACTGTGAGAAAATGAAATTCTATTGTTTAAGCCACTTAGTCTGTGATATTTTGTTATAATAATCTCAGCAAACCAACACAGGTTGATTTGGAAATCATCTAACAAGTTACTTAATACTATAAAAACTAACTATAAATAGACTCGTGGTGGAAGAGTCCAAGAACAAATCTACAGGGAGCTCCTATGAGCTTCATGCTGTGAACACTGACTACGCCAATCATTTTATGCTGCCTTCTTAGATGCAACTATTCATTCATCCCATTATTTACTCAGTCAATGAATATTTACTGAGTCCTTTCTCCATACCAGACATTGCACCAGACATGGCTCAATGAGGTCTTGGTGTAGCCCTTGGGGGAGCTTGGAGTCTCAAAGAGGGAGACAGTCATGTAAAAAATGAGTTACGGTTGGCCGGGCACAGTGGCTCATGCCTGTAATCCCAGCACTTCGGGATGCCAGGGCGGGTGGATCACGAGATCAGGAGATCGAGACCATCTTGGCTAACGCAGTGAAACCCCGTCTCTACTAAAAATACAAAAAATTAACTGGTCCTGGTGGCTGAGGAGGCTGAGGCATGGGAATCGCTTGAACCCAGCAGGCAGAGGTTGCAGTGAGCCGAGATCACACCATTGCACTCCAGCTGGGGCGACAAAGCAGACTGTCTCAAAAAAAAAAAAAATAGGATGGTAAAATACTACAGGTGTTTAAGATATTAATGAAGTGAGGAAGAAAAAGAAAAGATCAGATAGTCTTGAATTCTGGAAAGTGAGCTCACCAGATAATTGAATTCCAAATACATGCAATATTATGGGGCGGGGTATGTGTGTGTGTGTGTGTGTGTGTGTGTGTAGTGTGTCTACCTACCTACTTATATCTTTTGAAATATCAGCACACTTCCTCACATTCCGCTTGGTTTCAATGCCTGTTGCAAGCTGACAGAGATAAGTGGATTACAATGGAGTGGGAAGCAGCAGTTAGAAGACATGTGTTCATGTCTGGCCTCTGTTGTTTATCCAACCGAGAGACCGCAAACAAGTCACTTAGCCTTTCTAAGCCTCAGTACCTTCCAAACTGGTTGTTTGGGGGATTAAATGAGATGTCAAGGGCTTTGGAAAGTATAAATCTTGAGTAGTCCAGTTATGATTTATTGAGAAAAAAATTGGATCTGTCCAGGAAAATAAATAGTTAAAATTAGTAAGTAGCAAATGAAGCTAGAGCTAAACCAGATATAAGGAACACGTTGTTATCTAAAATTATTCTAGGTATGTTAGGTATCAGGTGACTTCTTGTGTGCGAAGTGTGGCTTTCATTGTGTTCGCTATGGCAATACTGGTTAGTTGGTGCTTCCTGCTTGGTTGGCAAGTTGAATATTTATTCCCCCGTGTACGTAGGGGTAGTTGAGGATGCTCTTCGTTGGACTAGAGATATCCTCTGATGGGCAATGCTGCTTTGTGGTTAGATACATGGACTCTAGAGCTAACTCTAACAAGTAACTTAACCTCTTCTTGTGAAAATCAGGATAAAAATGGTATCTGCTTCATTATAGAGTTATTATGAAAATTAAATAATCTAAAATTTATAAAGCAGTTAGGAGAGTGGCTTGCACATAAGAGCAATTTGAGTGTTAGATTAATAAACAAATTCTGCATCTCTGAAGCATCAGCTTTTACCAATGACTGCAGATAAGCTTTTACACCCAAGGCTGGCTTTTGCTTTGCTTCCTTAGCGTTAGCAACACATTCTGAGAAAACCTCTGGACCCTCCACTCTTCAGGGATAATAATCCCTGTTACTGCCTCGTTTTACAAGTTTAGGGTGGGGGCAACAGAGTAACAACGGTTCACATCATCATCCATGAATTGTAAAAGTCCCAGTGTGTGGGGGGTCTCCTGGAAAAGCAGTGAAACTGCCTCTTCCCTCTCCTGGGCTTATTTTTGGGGTCATTGGTTTGCTCTGCTCCTCTAGAAGGGCTTTGTGGTGCTTTCAACATTGCTGGTGAAACGGTTGCTGAATACCATCTTTCACAAGGGCAGCATTTCAGAAGCCTTAATCACAAGCTGGTTTGGGCTTTGGCAATTTATCTTGAAGCAATAATTGGCAAATGCTCAAAAACACATGAATGATGCTTGCTGTGATGTTGCTTAAAGTAATAGTGAAAAGTGAGGAACGATCTAAATGTTGGACATAGTGGACTGATTAATAGATGATGACACCATATATTGCAATTGATAGAGCAGTAAAATAAGAGAAAGTTCTACTTTTATATGAAAAATTGTATTTCATATGTTATTAAGTAAAAAGCAAGTCACAAAGCCATAGGTAGAATGTGATCCAATTTTATTTTTAAAAAGAGGTGACTTTTGTATGTTTGTATTTGAATAGAACAAGTTTGGAAGAATCTGTACAAAATTATTAATAATAATAACTTTTGCATAGTGGCATTTTGAGTGGTTTTTTCTTGTGTTCTTTTTGTTTACCTGTATTTTCTAAATTTCCTGCAATGATTATGCATGGAATGCCTAAGGGTAAGAAAGGAGAAAAATATCTTAGAAACCAGCTTCATCGGTTTGGCTAGTTTTTGTCATAAAATTACTTGGACAAAAAATTGTCTGTGCATTCCAAGAGGGCCATAGCTTGCCTTAGGCACGTCACAGTTTCCTGCTGACTCCACAGAAGGGCAAATGCCTGTGGCTTGTATGAAGGCTGATGGTGTAAATTCGAGTGCTGAAACGTGGTACAATAGATATTCACTTCTTCCTGCCTCCCTCCCCTTCTTGCCCACATTATTCTCAATGGAAAAGAGGATATCTATTGCACAAGGTCGAAAGTACTCTACTATCTAAGGTCTCACGAGGGAGAAAAGCAGAGAACAACCCTTATCATGACCTAGTAATCAAGGGTGAGCTCTCTAAACCACAATGGCTCTCTTTTGCTAAACTAATTATCTTGGTTGAAACAATATCTTTGAGCTACTCCCAGCAGACAAGTCTCAGTGATGAGGATAGGAGTTTGGAGCTTTTGGCTAACAACTCCTAGGGGTGCTGCCAAAAGGGGCCCTAAGGCTGTTCTCAGGCTTTTCTGGCAGATTTACAAAGCCTAGAGATCGGAAAAAAATACAAATGGAAATAATAGAAAACTGCAAGATTCTTCTCTCTTTCAGTGCTTCCTCGGCCAGCCTGGAGCTCTTCTGCCAGGCTGAAACTGCGGCCCTGGCTGTGGGGGAATGTGTTGGAAGATCTGATTTTACACCTGTGGCTTATGATTACCACTGGCAGGGGTTTCCTCTGGTTTAGTGGCCAGACATTGTAGAGCCCACTGACTCATTTCCTACCTGGCGCTTTCCTTTTAGTTAGAATATCACTAACTGAGTTCAGGCATCCGTGGACCTGGCCTCGGTGGAAGGATCTTGGCAGAGGGAAACATTTTGGTGTATCAGTGAATAGCTAGGGCTCTGGGACTGAGTCACCACTTACCAGGCTTAGGCAGAATTTCTAAGCCTTAGTCTTTGTCTTTGTAAAATGAGAATAAAAATAATATCCACTTCCAGAGGCTACAGTGAGGACTAAGTCCAATCTTGAACTTAAAGTGCTTAGTACCATGCCTGGCATATAATAAATATTTAATAAAAGCCAACATTAGCGAAGAGCAGCCTCGAGGAAGTTAAGGATTTACTTGATTCCAGTTTGAGAGCTGGAGGAGGACTAGTTGGATCATCCATGACTAGAGGCCAGGCAAGGTGGCTCACACCTGCAATCCCAGCACTTTGGGAGGCTGAGGCGGGTGGATCACCTGAGGTCGGGAGTTCAAGACCAACATGGAGAAACCCCATCTCTACTAAACCAACATGGAGAAACTCCATCTCTACCAAAAATACAAAATTAGCTGGGCATGGTGGTGCATGCCTGTAATCCCAACTACTCAGGAGGCTGAGGCAGGAGAATCACTTGAACCCAGGAGGCAGAGGTTGCAGTGAACCGAGATCACGCCATTGCACTCCAGCCTGGGCAACAAGAGTAAAACTCTATCTCAAAAAAAAAAAAAAAAAAAAAACACATGACTGGGATCCTGGGATCCATCGCTTTGGGAGTGTGATTCTCCATTTCCAGCCACCCCCAAAACAGGGTAATCTGGGCAGTGATTTCTTCAGTAAAGCACAGTGCCTTTCTATTCTTTCATGGTATATTTTGTTTGTTTTGACTCTTTTTCTATTATTTATGACTACATTCACCCTTGAGGAATCAAAACATGATATTTAAAACAGCTGTTTAATAAAAGTGATGTTTTCGACATCTTTTTTCTTGGTCTGTTTTCTTACGGTTTTATCTATGGCTCTTTTCAGCCATTATACTTCAGATGTGCAGAATCTGCTTTAAACAGTTACCAGGCAAAAAGAATTCTGCCTCTTATGCTGGCAGTTTCTTTGTAAAGGGAACATCAGAAAGCTCAGAGTATTTATTTAAGAATAATTAGGAAAAGTGAACTATTAAATACTAAAATTAAAGAAAAGTCATTGAATCTACTTAAACTGCTTACTGCAGCTGGCAGCAACTTATTAAAAGTCAGTTTCAACATGTGATAGCTTTCAAAGAACCTTTTTATACATTTTGAGGTCTCTCTGAAAGGATTCCTTTCTTCATGAACATTGCTATTAAGGAGGGCCTCTATAAACCAATACTAATTTGTAGGTAAGGATGGTTTTTAAAGGAATAAGAGCCTGATTCAGAAATGTTTACTGAACTGGAGTAATTGAGCTGACTTTCCCACATAGGCATACCAATTTTTCTCATTTCCAAAGTGAACCAGACATTTTGAAATTTATGAAATCATTTATTAAATCAGCTGTCATGTCCTTTGCACAGGCTTGTTCTATGTGATCAGTATACTTTTATATGAGATTGGGTAGCTACAAGTGACATTTTAGGCTACACTCTACATGTCCTTTCAGATGACAAATTCCTCTGTGACGTCAGGGAGCAGTTTCTCTCTACCTCTGCCTCTTAGTTAAACTTTTGCTCTTAAGAATAGAGTACTTATTTGTTTTTTCTCTTCTGAATCATCACTGACCTTAACTGCTCAGAACTTTTACAAACAAGAAGAATTAATTATACAAGAGTGGTAATTCAGAGCCCTGGGAAAATGAGACTGGCCACATAGCAGAGATGTCTGTCAGTGTTACTGGCACGCTTTGAAAAGAGATGTTTTGTGTTTGCATGCATTAGAGACCACACAATAAAAAACTAAATATGGCCAGACGTCGTGACTCACGCTTGTAATGCCAGCACTTTGGGAGGTTGAGGCCGGTGGATCACCTATGGTTAGAAGTTCAAGACCAGCCTGGCCAACATGGCGAAACTCTGTCTCTGCTAAAAATACAAAAATCAGCCAGGTGTGGTGGTGCATGCCTCTAATCCCAGCTATTCGGAAGGCTAAGGCAGTAGAATCGCTTGAACCTGGGAGGCAGAGGTTGCAGTGAGCCAAGATCGCACCACTGCATGTCAGCCTGGGCAACAAGAGCAAAACTCTGTCTCAAAAAAAAAAAAATCATCTGGGTGTCATGGCACATGCCTGTAATCCCAGCTACTTAGAGGCTGAGGCAGGAGAATTGCTTGAAGCTGGAAGGCAGAGGTTGCGCTGAGTGAAGATCACACCACTGCACTACAGACTGGGCAAAAGAGTGAGACCCTATCTCAAAAACAAAACAAAACAAAACAAAAAAACCTAAAGATGAAGATTAAATGAGATAATACACTCAAGGAGTTCCTGACTCAGAGATATTCAATAACTGTCCAGCTGTTTCCTCCCAATTCCTCCTGTGGAATTATAATCCCCAGTGCTGAAGGTGGGGCCTGGTGGGGGTGACTGGATCATGGGGGTGGTCCTTCGTGAATGCTTTGGCACCATCCTCCTGGCGCTGTTCTCTTGGTAGTGAGTGAGTGAGTTATTACGAGATAACCAGTTATCGCTTATCACTCTTTGTATAAAACTGTGTAGCACTTCTCGCCTCTCTCTCTCCTTCCTGCTCTGGCCATGTGAAGTGCCTGCTTCCCCCTTTGTCTTATGCCATGACTGTAATTTTCTGGAGGCCTCCCAAGAAGCCAAACAGATGCCAGCAACATGCTTTCTCTACAGCCTGCAGAACCGTGAGCCAATTAAACCTCTTTTCTTTATCAATTACCCAATCTCAGGTATTTCTTATAGCTATGAGAAGATAGACTAATTCATTATCAGATAAAAGTCACCTCCTTGGCTCACTCTGTGTACTACTGATCTTTAAATTAGCCAGAAGATTCCCCTACAAGTTTCGTCATGCATTGATCAGGGAGCTGTCATTCAGTCAGTTCTGAAAATACCCACTTTATTAGTGTCTTTCAAAAGCCTTTGTCAAATGCTATCAGAGATTCAGCTGTACTCCGGTTATGGCATTGTCTTTATTACTAGCTACCAAAAAAGAATACAGTTATTTTCATGAGGGTGCAGATTTTTTTTTCGTTCAAAAGGCATCTACTGAGTGCTTGGTACATGGTAGTGAGTCAGTAAGTGACTTTTGAGTGAATGAATAAACTTGGACTTTATGGATTACATGGGTTCCTGTTACTCCCTCTGAGTGGTTTTAACATATGTTTTAAAGCCAACCTATAGCATGTGCAATTTATTTTAGAAAATTTTAATGATAGCTGCCGAACTATTATCTGTCTCTCAGCAAATATATCTCAATTCACTTCCTTTTTTTTGAGACAGGGTCTTGCTCTGTTGCCCAGGCTGGAGTACAGTGGTGAAATCTCGGTTTACTGCAATCTCCACCTCCCTGGTTCAAGCAATTCTCATGCTCCAGCCTCTTCAGTCGGTGGGATTACAGACGCATGCCACCATGCCCGACTGATTTTTGTATTTTTAGTAGATATGGCGGTTTCATCATGTTGTCCAGGCTGGTCTTGAACTTCTGGCTACAAGTGATCCACCAAATTGCCTCCCAAATTGCTGGGCTTACAGGCGTGAGTCACTGCTCCTGGCCTCAATTCACTTCTCAAAAGCAATTAAAGGTGGTTTCAAGATGCAAGAGAAGTTTCCCTGGGTGTCTACCACTTTAATTTGTGGAAGTCATGTGGTTCAGAGAAGCACCTCTTTCTCTCTACAACCCCACATATCAGATGCTTCTGTATCCTCTGATGTTTGTTCTGCCATTCTTGGTCTAAAGTCCAATCTTCTTGAAAGAAAACTGAAAAGCAAAATGGAATGTTTTGCTCTGTTTTCTCTCTGTCATCTGCCAATATTATATTATTTGCCCCAAGAAATGGGCCTGTCTTTTTTATTCTTCTAATTTTGACTACCATTAACAAGACCATCTTGTTGTCCTTAGGTCCTTAGGTGTTCGTGATGTTAAGAGCGCCTGCCATTAGAGAATTGTGTGTTTCAGCTGTGGGTGCTTTCTATTCTTGTAACAAACTGAACTGCTGAAGTTCCCACGGAAGAATCCAGAAGAACTGATGCTGTGAATGCGCTTTAACATTTTGGGTAGTACCTGGGGTGGCAAAGTGAGCAATAATTTTTAAATATTAAAACTATATTTGTGATTTCTAGAATATTCTTTGAAAAATGTAGCATTTTTTTAACTATTTCACATAAAATATTGTGATATTGGTAATAACCACACCTGTAGAGCCTTTGCCACACCTGGTGCTTCACATGTAATTCTCACAATGACACTACTGTTTACATTTTTACATTGGGGAAACTGAGGCTTAAGAGTAGTAGTAACTCACCTAAGTTCACCCAACTCAAGAGGACCGAGCAAGCATTTGAACTCAGGTTTGCCTACTCAAAGCCTGCACTCTTCCGCTCCACCACCCTGCCTGCCAACTTTCATTCATCTATTTGCAAAATATTTATTCAGCACATAATATATATCAAGAACTGTTCTAAATGCCTAAGATACATTGGTGAATGAAGACAAAGTTTCCTGCCCTTATGAAGCTTAGATTCTAGTGGGAGAAAGGGACAAAGAAACAATATAATTTTATATAAAATTACATACATGATAATAGGTGCCAAGTGCCAGGGGAAAAAGGAAAAGGAGAGCAAATTAAGAGGAATCAGGAAGCTGGGCAGTGAGGGTGGAAAGAGGTCATCCCATTAAATGTAGGGCGAACGTCATTGAAAAGGGGTCATTTGGGTGAGGAGGAAGTGAGCCAAGCACATCTCAGGCTATTCCAGGCAAGCAGAACAGCAGCAGCAAAGGCTTGGAAGCAAGAATGTACTTGGCAAGTCACCGGACCAGCAAGGAGGCCAGGATGGTAGCATAGAGGGAGTGAGAGACAGAGGAGCAGGAGGTAAAGTCAGAATGGAAATAGGCCTTGTGTAGGAACACGCAGGTCACTGTACTCTGAATTTAATGGGAGGTGGAATGGAGGGAGGTGGGAACATCTTCAGTAGAGGAGTGGCACACTCTGACTTATCTTTTAGCAGGCCCCCTGCATCAGCTACTCTGGGAACAGGCTGTTAAGACGGAATATGTAGAAGCAAGCAAGCAAGCCATTTAGGAGGTTATTGCAAAAATCCAGGCAAGATGTAATACCATTAATGTTCTGACAATCCAGACCTCAGTGATATCAATGGTGGGAGTGGGAGGTGGTCAGATTCTGCATGTATTTTGAAGAGAGAGCCACAGATTTGCTGAAGGGTTGGATATAAGGATTGAAGGAGAAGAAGTGAAGATGATACCGAAGTTTGTCCTAACCAACTGAAAAGATAAAATTGGACAGGAGGAGGCCGGATGCGGTGGCTTGCGCTTGTAATCCTAACACTTTGGGAGGCCAAGGAGGGAGGATTCCTTGATTTCAGGAGTTTGAAACCAGCCTGGGTAACATAACAAGACCCTGTCTCTACAAAAAGCCACAAAATTAGTTTGGCTGAATAGCTGGGACTTGTGCCTCTGAGGTGGGAAGAGTCCTTGAGCCCAGGAGTTTGAGTCTGCAATGAGCTATGATCATACCACTGCACTCCAGCCTGGGTGACAGAGTGAGACCTCTGTCTCTAAAAATAAAAATAAAAATAAAAATAAAAATAAAAAGATAAAAAGGATAGGAGAAAAGAAACTTGGTTTGACACACTGACTGAAGTTTAGATGCTAATTAGACATCTAAATAGAATTGTTGAATACCCAGGTGGATACTTACCACCAATTTATATGCATCCCAGTATAATTTATTGTGAAAATTATTTACATTTAAATGGTTTGAATTATTGGTGATCATTGGACATTTTTCATAGTCTTTATTAGCATATAATTGTATTTATCAGTGTGGTTCTTTGATTCTGGTCTGCCACATGACAGCATTCTTTGGACTCTAAACTCCATGAGGGCAGGGGTTGCCTTTTTGTCATTGTACTTCTATTACCTAGCATCCTGCCTGGCAGGTGGAAGGTGGACAAGCCACATACCAAACACTCAATAAATATTTGTTAAATGAATAGATACTTGTTTTAAAAATGAATATTTTATTTTAAGAGGAATGCTGCTCTAAAAATATCTAGAAATAAAAAAATGTTTTTTGAGGTTTTCAAATCTCATCACCAAGTTGTTTCACTAGAGGTTTTTACCAACTTGAATTCAGTATTAGAAAATGATTTTGTCATAAATTGTATGCTTCATAAATATGAGGTTTCAAAAAGATCGGAGCATGTGACTTTTAATATATCTTATAAAGATAATAAATATATATTATACATATCTACATATATAAATGTATACATTGCCCCATCACATGGCAGGCATTTCTGGAATAGCAATGTACACCAATGAAAAAGCATTTATTTCATTTATAAAAATCACAAATAAGTAATAGAGAACTTTCCTTGAATGCCACACACTTGTAAAGAGAAAGCTACTTTTTTGTAAATGCTATGGATTTAAGTAGATAGCAATGAAACAAGAGAACATGGAAATGGTGGGGGGAAAGTAGGTGGAGGATCTTGTGACCAAAACCACAGGGAGTTTGGATTTTGAGATACTTGGCATCTGTGTGCATGTAACTGCCCAGTGGGTTCACCTTGCTCACTGCTTAAACAGAGCCAATTTATCAAGACAGGAGAATTGCAATAGAGAAAGAGTAATTCATGCAAAGCCAGCTCTGAGGGAGACTGGAGTTTTATTATTACTCAAATTAGTCTCCCCAAGCATTGGAGCACTGGGGCTCAGAGTTGTTAAAGACAACTTCGTGGGTGAGAGGAAGCTGGTGAGCCAGGAGTGCTGATTGGTTATGGAGCAGATTAAATCATGGGAAGTTGAAGCTGTCCTCTGGGGCTGAGTCAGTTCTTGGGTTGGTGCCATAAGTCCAGATGAGCAAGTTTATCAACCTGCTGGTGCCAGCTGATCCATCAACTGCAGGCTCTGCAAAATATCTTAAGCACTGATTTGAAGAACAGTTTGGTGAGGGTTGGAATTTTGTAGGCTCCAGCTGCGTGACTCCTAAACCATAATTTCTAATCTTGTAGACCATCCTACAAAGGCAGTCTAGTCCCCAGGCAAGAAGGAGCTTTGTTTTGGGAAAGGGCT
>CAUYLG010010379.1:0-29930 GCA_963573385.1 Cacajao melanocephalus | reverse complement strand
CTGAGTTCTAGTCTGATTGTGCTGTGGTCTGATAGACTGTTTGTTATGATTTCCATTCTTTTGCATTTGCTGAGGAGTGATTTGCTTCCAATGATGTGGTCAATTTTAGAGTAAGTGCAATGTGGTGCTGAGAAAAATGTGTATTCTGCAGATTTGAGGTGGAACATTCTGTATATGTCTGTTAGGTCCGCTTGGTCCAGCTCTGCATTCAAGTCCTGGATGTCCCTTGTTAATTTTCTGTCTCATTGATCTGTCTAATATTGACAGTGGAGTGCTGAAGTCTCCCAGTATTATTGTGTGGGAGTCTAAATCTTGTCTTAGGTCTTTAAGAACTTGCTTTATATATCTGGGTTTTCCTGTGTTGGGTGCATATATATTAAGGATAGTTAGCTCTTCTTGTTGGATTGATCCTTTTACAATTATTTAGTGTACTTCTTTGTCTCTTTTGATCTTTGTTGGTTTGAAGGCCATTTTATCAGAGGTTAGGATTGCAATTCCTGCTTTTTTTTTGTTCTCCATTTGCTGGGTAAATCTCCTTCCATTCCTTTATTTTGAGTCTATGTGTGTCTTTGTATTTGAGATGGGTTTCCTGAATATGGCACACCGATGGGTCTTGACTTTGTATCCAGTTTGCCAGTCTGTATCTTTTGATAAGGGGCATTTAGGCTGTTTACATTCAATGTCAATATTTTTATATGTGAATTTGATCCTGCCATTTTGTTACTGGCTGGTTTTCTTTCCCATCAGTTGACTCATTTTCTTCATTGCATTTTTGGTCTTTGCCAACTGGTTTGCTTTTGTAGTGACTGGTACTTGTTCCTTTCCTTGCTTAGTGTTTCTTTCAGGAGCTCTTGTAGGGCAGGTCTGATGGTGACAAAATCTTTCAGTAATTGCTTGTCTGTAAAGGATTTGATTTCTCCTTCACTTACGAAGCTAAGTTTGGCTGAATATGAGATTCTGGGTTGAAAGTTCTTTTCTTTAAGGATGTTGAATATTGGCCCCCACTCTCTTCTGGCTTGTATGGTTTCTGCCTTGTATGGTTTCTGGGTTGAAAGTTCTTTTCTTTAAGGATGTTGAATACTGGCCCCCACTCTCTTCTGGCTTGTATGGTTTCTGCCGAGAGATCTGCTGTAAGTCTGATTGGCTTCCCTCTGTGGGTGATCTGACCTTTCTCTCGGCTGCCCGTAGCATTTTTTCATTCCTTTCAACCGTGGTGAATCTGTGGATTATGTGCCTTGAGGTTGCTCTTCTTGAGGAATATCTTTGTGGAGTTCTCTGTATTTCTTGAATGTGAATGTTGGACTGCCTTGCTAGGCTTGGGAAGTTCTACTGGATAATATTCTGGAGCGCGTTTTCCAGCATGGATTCATTCTCCTCATCATATTCAGGAATACCGATCAAGTGCATATTAGGTCTTTACACATAATCCCAATTTCTTGGAGGCTTTGTTCATTTCTTTTCGCTCTATTTTCTCTTGTCTTGCCTTCTCTTTTTATTTCATTGTGTTGATCTTCAATCTCTGATATCCTTTCTTCTGCTTGATCGATTCAGCTATTAAAACTTGTGTTTGCTTCACATAGTATCGTGCTATGTTTTTCAACTCCATCAAGTCGTTTATGTTCTTCTCTAAGCTGTTTATCCTAGTTAGCATTTCACCTAACTTTTTTCAAGGTTTTTGGTTTCTTTGCATTGAGTTAGAACGTGTTCCTTTAGCTCAGAAAAGTTTGTTATTATCCACCTTCTGAAGCCTGTTTCTGTCAATTCGTCACACTCTTTCTCAGTCATGTTGTGATCCTGTGTTGTTGAGGAGTTGTGATCCCTTGACGGAGAAGAGGTGTTCTGGTCTTTGATGGTTTCATCCTTTTTGCGCTGTTTTTTTCCCATCTTTGCAGATTTGCCTGGCTGTGTTGTCAGGGAGCTGCTTGATGAGCTCGCTTGTTTGCCTGTGGAGGCACTACTGGGTTTCTAGGGACTCCTTCAGGTTACCAGGGAAGCTTCCTGTGTCTTTTTTGTTTACACTGTGGGTTTAGGTCCGCCTCTTCTGCTGGCCTGGCAGCACTGCTGGGTGGTCAAGAATGCAGTCCTGTTGCTACGTAGGCTTCCTGTGTTTTTGTTAAAACATGTAGCCCAGTCCCACCCCTCTAATAGTGGGTTATGCCCTTCCTCCACTGGGCTGGATCATTCAGGGTTCAGCTCAGACTGTGGCACTGGTTGCGTAGCCTGAGTCAGAGCTTCATCCCTCTGGGGTTTGTGGGGGAGGGTAGGGACCTGTCCAGCAGAACCTGCCTGTCTCCCTCTTTCAGCTTCCTCTCTCTCTCTGGTTATGAGGTAGGGGCCCGCCCAGCTGCTCCATCTGTCGTCCTGCTTACAGCTCCCTCTCTCTCCATGCGGGGGGTGGAGGGGGTGATAGCTTGGTCCGCAGGCACTCCCAGCTGGCTTTTGGGCTTATGTGTCTGTTTAGGTATGTGCACCAGTCCGTATTCCCATTTTATAATACTAAATTTTACCATCTTGACAGTGTTATCAGTCCCCACAAGGCGGAGACATTTTCTCATAACAGCCTCAGCCTTCCCCGACTGCCACCCTCCCCCCATTCCCATCAATTCCATGGATGTAGTTGGCACTCGGTTTTCCTGGGTTTGAGTGAAAAGTACATAAATTCAGGAATTAAATAAACTACTGTCAAAAGATGACACTAACATTACAGATTATGCTTTTTTAGAAAATTTAGATATCTTCTTAAAAACTCAGTTTCCCCACTTTTAAAATTAGAACAATAATTTCTACCTTGAAAGATTATGGTTAAGAGTTAAAGAATCATTCATAATAAACCATCTAGCACTTTGCCTCGCACACAGAACACCTTAAAGCATAATCTTTAACTGATCTGAAGAGCTTAATTATAGTTAGAGGGCCCTGAATTCAAATCCTGCCTCCTCTAATGAACAGATAGTGTGACATGGATAATGTATATACTCCCTTTAAACCCTAGCATTCTCATCTATAAAATGGGAACAATAATAATGGAACCCATCTCCTGAGATTTTTGTAAAGATCAAATGGAATAGTGTCTGTGGAGCACTAGGCATGGTACCTGCCATATAGAAAGTGCTCCACAAATGTTAGCACTTAAGAATTATATTCATTAGCTTGCTTCAGGGGTATGCTGTGTGAATCTCTAAGATTAAAGGTGATCACATCATTTATGTAGAGATTTATTTTTATCATATTTCCCTGTAGATTTTTAGGTCCTAATCAAGGAGTGAGAAAAGGCTCTTTTAAATTGAACAACAATAATAACAATAATACTAGTACACAATCACAAAGCTCCTGCACATTCTCTGTTGCCACTTTGCTGACAAGCAAATCTATCAATGGTTGTGTGTTCACTGAACAACAGTTTCATAAGCCAGCATAGCTCATCAAAAGATGAATAGGAAAGGCACAAATCTTTTGCTCACAGTCTCATTAGGGAGTAGGACAGGCAAACAAAGGGTACCAATGTGTGGCATATGTGCTTATTGTTAGGGGACGTTTACTGTACAAAAGAGCTGGACCCACTGTTCACAAAGAGAAAACAATAAAGAAAAGCTCCAGTGAAGAGGCTGTGCATGAATTCAGTCATAAAGGCAGAGTTAAAGCCTACCAGGCAGAAGAGACAGAGGAAGTGACGTGGTCAAAGATTCCGAGGCATGACATGGCACAGGATGACAAAAGGAAAAGGTTTGAGTTGTTTTTGTGTTTGTGATGTGGATGTGAATTGGGGAAACACTAGAAGTAAGAACCAAGTTATCTAGGAAATTTACCTAAATTTTTGTGATTTTTGACTTTTTAGGATCACAGATTTCTTTCAATTCTTGGTAAATCATTTTTACTCTCTCTCAGCAAAAGATACATACACACATATTTTTATAAAATACCCTTAATACTGGGAAAGGTGGGAAGTAATCTATACCTAGGAAATTTTTTTTTACTCTCTCTATTGGATAAGCACATGGCGTCTCCATAGGATGATACAGCAATGGGGGCAGTGGCAAGGGGGTGCAATGTGGGGAGGTAATTGATTCTCCAACAAAAACAGTTGCTTTTTGTTTTTTTCCTGGAGACTTGCTCAGTTTTTATTTGAATAGTTACTCCTCCTCCATACAACATACAAATGCTTTGTATTCTGTGACTCTCATGGGGATCCAGCCTTTAGGATTAAGCTGGTTCCAAAGGAGGCAGGACAAAGACATGGAAATGAATATGGCTTTAACTGATAATTTTGAGTCACAGAATCAGTACAGCCTTAAGTCTATTTACAACAGAGCTCTCCTTTCATGGTAGCTATTAAAGTTCCTATGTGTTTCAACAAATCTGAATTAAACTTTCCTTGTATCTAACAGTATTGGAACTAATAGATTACAAAAATAGACACATACTCTCCTTTTTGTTCAACAGAGTCCAGCAGCATCCTTCCTTTCCATTCACTCCCTTGACCTTGTCCCTTCTGGTTCCTCTGTTCTTCCCACACTGTGTTGTCTCATCTCTCAGTTAATTAATTCCATTCTTCTTTTTGGAGCTGGAGTATTGGGAGACCTTCAAGTCCCACATTTACTCAGCAGGTTCATCGGTTTGTCTTAATAAATAAACCTTCCTCTTGCTGGTACTAACTTCCTCTTAAAACACAGCTCTAGGGTTTACAATGTTATCCTCTGCCTATCAAAGACTGCTAAGGTTTCTTACCTCATACTTAGATATGAGCCAAGAGCCTCAGAGATATGTGACAAACTGTCTAATAGTAATGGGGAGAAGAAAGCTTTATTCTACCATAATGGTGTTTACAGTGTGGGCAGAGATTTCCCCAAAGGACTCACTGTGGAACAATATTGTTCAAGTGAAAGTCTCTTAAGTGTCCACATTTTCTTTCTATGTATGGGAATTAAATTATCAAAATATGTCCTTGTGCTATATATCTCTCTTCTCTTTCTCTCTCAATACATGCACATACACACATATGTATATATTATTATATGCATATGTATATTTATACATACACAGACATATATACAGCTTGGGTCATGCCTTCGTAGTACCTCCAATATGTTTATAGCATGCTTTTCTGAGTTTATGTCTGTAAGACAATTCTGTAAGGTTTTTTAGATTATCAAAATTTAATGGTTTGTAGTTTTATGTCCTCCTGCCTAGAGCAGCCTGTATACTCACGGACAAATAGAACAATAGATGTAAAGTGGATTGTAAGGTCCAGCTTATCTAGTCATTAAAAAATAGGTACTTGTCTATAAAGCATAATGCCTGGGAAGTAATAACTGGGAATATGGAACACATCATGAAAGCACTCAAAAATGGGAATTGCCTATTACTGACCAATGGAACCTCTATTTCAAATTATTACTTTGGGAAAGATGCCTGACTATATAGACAGTATTCAGAATATGTTATGACCATCTTGTTTTTATTCATTTGAGTGCACTAAGCCCACCTTTCCAAATGCATGCTGTGAAAATGCAAGAAGTGAGGTAGGCAGTTGCTCTTGCTCTCTGGAATTTATTCATCCCACGAGTCACTTCCAACGGCCTTGTTCTCAACTCTCCGAACTTTCACTCGCCTTTCCAAGGTCCCTTGACTGAGCCTTATTCTCCTGGCTTAAATTTCATCAACCCTTGTTCTAGAAGGGCTGTTACTTCCTCCCTGATCTCACGTGTTCCGAGTATTGACAAGAAACAGCTGACTCCTTGACCCTCCTGTATTGATTATTTATTGCTGCATAACAGATAATGTCAAGAGTTAATAGCTAAAAATGACTAATTTATCTCACACAATTTCTGAGGTCAAACATCCTTGGGAGTCTTGGCTGGGATTGTTCTGGCTCATGGTCTCTCATGAGGTTGCAGTTAAGATGGCAGATATGGCAGCAATCGACTGAAAGCTTTACTGACACTGAAGCATCCACTTCCAAGACAGCTAATTCTCCTAGCTCCAGGCAAGATGCCTCACCTTTTTCCCATATGGGCCTCTTTTTATGATATGGAAACTGGCTTCCCTCAGAGAGAACCAAGAGCAGGGGCGAGGGTAACTACAAGTGTTTTATATTCTATCATGATTATGTTAATGATGTTATAAGAGCAGAGACACAAAGCTTAATTCATTCTATGGGGTAATGTTTTAATATTTTAAAGTATACCTATCTTTACATTAAAACATATCTCTTTTGATTCCAACATGAAATAGAAATACTCTCACATAGAAGAGGACATTTATTTTATAAATATCTGAAATGTAATATAACATAAAATATATAGTACATAAAATCAACTATATGAATAGTGAAAACAGGTCACAGTGGAATTGTAAACATTTGAATAATGTTGGCAATGTAGACACCAAACCAAATCTCTAAGTTAAAATTATAAGAAGGATATTTCGGAGAGGTATACTTCTGCCCCTGATGTAAGATGTAGAATGTGACTTATAGATAGTAGAGAGAAAAGAGATACATTGTGGCTGAACTTCCTACAGAATAATAAAAACTGTTGTGCCTCTGCTAGTCCTTTTGCATTCTCCCTCCTGTTTAGTTATCTATGATCTCTTCTACTTGGATAACTTACCACGAACTTACTACCTTAGAGAATTCTGTCTACTAACTAACTTTGGTAACTTTCCTTCCCTGATGCATTAGCTTTTGTTTCTGATCTGTGATTAACTCACTACCACCCAGTTCAGTAGTTACTAATATGCACCAAGAGTTACTATAAGACTGTAACTTAAACCCAGGCAGGCAGTTTCAAAAGGCTGTAACTGGTGACTTTTCTGCAAAGTGATTGTAACCCAGAGGTTCTGTCTATGTGAAGGCAGTTCAGCAATATTCCTATGAAAAAGGCATGAGCTAAGGACCTGACACATTATCTCAGGAGGTGCACTATCATTATAGTGCTATACTGGGTACCTTTCGCATCGTCAATAGCTCCCATGATTAAAAGAGAGAATGACTATGACAGACATCTTGATTCATGCTTTATTTCAATCATCTCACTTGATCCTTCAAACCCTAAGAGATATTAATATAATTAGATATTTTCTGATTGTAGAAATTAATGCTCAAAAATAAATAGCACACTAAAAAATGCCATAATTGAAACCCAAACTTGCCAGCCTGCAAAGGCCATTCTTTGACCATAATACCCTTGTGCTTTTTTCACATGATAAGGCTTTTCCCTCTCCTCTAGTGACTTTTTCACTCACCTCTCCACCTTGGCTTTATGGCACACACACACACACACACACACACACACCCTTAGGTTAGCTCACCAGTATTTCTTTAGTATCTGTTATTTGATTTTTTGCCAATCAGGCACCAGACTTAATTTTTTATATTGCATCTAGTTTGCTAAATGATAAGAGACATATAGTAATAAAATAATATCCCAGAGGACATTTTCACATTTTACTTGTTGTTTCTCTTTTAAAATTTCCATCGTTAAAAGAGCCAAACAGCCATAGGCTCTGAATATAATAACTTCAGCTGCAAATAAAAGAATTGTCTGTATGGATGGAAGATGTGAAAAGGACTATTGCATCTGTTGCTCAGCTACTTGCACATGGAACATTGTAATGTGTTCAAACAAATGAGGACAGCAGTGAATAAACTAGTCTTTTAAACTTGTAAGATTTTCCATACCTGGATTTCAGATCATTTTAGACACAGATACTAATTAATTTTTTTCTCCTAATTTTTCATACAGACAAATTTAGGCACAGAGGAGGTAATGAACTTGGCAGAGAATCAAGAGCAAGACATTGATGAAAAAGGATGCTGATTTAAATGCTTCCTGCTTGCATTTCTCATAATGAAAGCACAGCCATACTGTTACACTTGTATTTTATGGTTCACTGAAGAGCTGCAATAACAAATTTTAAATACCTATCAAATGTCATAAAATGTCATTTAATATTGTTCTTGGTTTGTAAAGGGAAAATGAAAACTGATAAAGTTCATGTATATTTTGTGCTGGTTCAATACACTAAATACCATAGTATAAGACTTTCAACAAATATATAGCCAATTGTAATATGGTAATATTAAATAAGTGTGTGCTACATCTTTTCAAGAGAAAGCAGTCATATTAAAAAGGTTATTTTAATGACGCTGTAAACAATTTCTTTGGCTGCATCACAGCCTAGGTTCAGTTGATAATAAAAATTGCCTTTGAACGAAGTACTCTAAATTTTTACAAGACTCCAATTCTCCTGCACAATTATGGAATTTGAAATGTAATTCTCCCTGGAACCGTAAAAGAATTAGACCAGAGAAATGCTGTTAAGAATAAAGCAAGATAAAAAGGAATTGCTTCAAAGACCCTTTTTATTCTTCTATTTCTTAGTGTCATGTTATATTCCAAGTCACTATGTTGTTACGGAAAAAGACAATGAGATAATCCAATCTAGACAACGGAACATTTCTAGAATGTTGATTCAGGGGTATTTTTTCTCTTGATAATTATATATTAATTCAATATGGACAACTGTGCGTGAAATATTCAAAGAGTTTCCAGAGGAATGGATGATACGTTAATGCATACCTGTTTGGCATTGGTTTATTGTGGACTCAGCACTCTGTTGGGCACAATGGCTCAGGCAAATGGTTTGGGAACATGGCCCCTGCTCTGGATATGCATGGCATTTGTTTATCATTTAAACTGAGAGGTGGTTATTCCAACTTAACTTCTATCTCTATTTCACATCCAATTAATCATCAAGTCTTATAGATTCTAACAGCTTCATAATCTTTTTCTTTCTTTCTTGTTTTGTTTTGAGATGGAGTTTCACTCTTGTTGCCCAGGCTGGAGTGCAATGGTCAGATCTCAGCTCACCGCAACCTCTGCCTTCCAGGTTCAAGTGATTCTCCTACCTCAGCTTCCCCAGTAGCTGGGATTACAGGCATGCACCACCACTCCCGGCTAATTTTGTATTTTTAATAGAGACAGGGTTTTACTATGTTGGTCAGGCTGGTCTCGAACTCCTGACCTCAAGTGATCCACCCACCTCGGCCTCCCAAAGTGCTGGGATTACAGGTGTGAGCCACCACGCCCAGCCAATAATCTTTCAAATCTGCCAATTTTACTGTATCTCCAATACCACTATCACAATAAGCTCCTAACTGCTTTCTTTGTCTTTAATCCTATCCACTTCAATTTATTTTGAACAATAGTTCGGAAATAAAATTGTGAGTATATTAGCCCTCCATTTTAAACTGTTTCAGAGTATTTTCATTGAACTCCTGTTAAAGTTCAAGCCCGTCAGCATAACTATGCAAGGTCCCCTATAAGCTGACCCTTCTTAACTCCTAACTTAGATTTTTTACTCCTTCCACAAAGATTTCATCTGAATTAAATATCATGTAGTTTTTGAGTAGGATTCTTCTCTCTTCTTCTCCCAGCCTTTTTGTTTCCTCTTTCTAAAGCGCACTTCCCTTCTCCTTTCATCTGTCTCACTTCACCAGTCTGTTGAGACTTAGTTGAGAAATCACATCTTTCATTTTGTCTTTCCCCACCCTCTCCTTTCCTATGAATTTATACAAACAATTAGCTTCTTTTATATAAACAGTTAGCTTAGGTATTTATAATTGATGCTGTACTTATATGGTTCTGTTGTCTTCCATGAATACGTGTTAGATCTTTGAAGACAAATATTACATGTTATTCATCTTATGAAATTTGTCCTATACAGAATTCGGCACATGGTTATCCATTCAAATGTTTGTGGAATAAATATGAATACACTAAAAACAAAGAGAACATATTTTAATTTTATCCTAATTTGCAAATTCCTGCATCTTATTCCCTTCACTGCAAACTATTGCCACTGAGAAAGTTGGTATCGGAGTTCATAGTGTTGATTTCTAACGTTTTTAAACAAAAAACTATGTTTCAATTATAAACCATATATTTAAATAAGAATACTTGCTTCATCAACTATAAGAACATAAATTGTAAGACGCATTCTCTCTACTGAGATGTTCAAATGTAGGGGAGAAATGTGTATTTTATAATTAATGAAATAAAATTCATTAAGGTCTTACCATATGCTTGGCCCCCTGCTGTATTTTATATCAACTATTTCTCTTAATCTTCACCACAGTCTTATGAGGAGGGTATTTTTATTATTCTCATTTTAAAAATTAATAAACTAAGTTCAAAGAAAGGTAATTTTCTCGAAGCTACCCGGATTATAAGTGGCAATGCTAGGATTTATCTCTATCTTACTCTACTGTCTGAAACATTCTCAACATTCCTTTATTGGGGTTCAGTACTAGAAGGAAACCATAGAAAATAACATTATGGGTCCTCATTTTAGAATATGCTTTCCTTGGCTTCATCATCCACACATATGCACACGTAAATGCTCCCAAAGTGCTGGGACTGCAGGTGTGAGCCACTGTGCCTTGGCTTCATCATGTATACACATGCACACATAAATAAATATGAATAAACTAAAATAAAGAGAACACATATTAATTTTATCCTAATTTGCAAATTCTTGAATTTTATTTCCTTCACTGAAAACTATTTCCATTGAGAGAGTTGGTATCAAAGTTTATAGTGCTGATTTCTAATGTTGTTAAACGAAAAACTATGTTGCTATTATAAATCATATATTTAAATAAGAATACTTGCTTCATCAACTTTAAAACCATAAATTGTAAGACACACATCATACACACACATGCACACACAAATACACACAGTAATTCTAAACAGTGTGGTACATCCCTTTCTTTAAATTTTGTTAAAATACCCCCTGAGAAAAATGGAGACAAGTGGAGGAGAAAATCTCAGAGCTTAAAGACTATCTTTCTGTAATAAATCAGGCAGACAAGAATAGAGATAAAAAATAATAAACAAAACCTCCAATAAATATGAGATTGCATCAAGAGACAGAACCTACAACTGATTGGGGTGCCTCAAAAAGATGTGGAAAATGTAATTAAGTTAGAAAACATACTTCAGGATATTATCCAGGAGAACTTCTCTAATCTACCAAGACAGGCCAACATTTAAATTCAAAAAATTCAAAGAACTCCAGTAGGATATTCCATGAGATCAACCCCAGGACACATAATCATCAGATCTCCAAGATTGAAATGAAACAAAATATTTTTAGGGCAGCCAGAGAAAAAGTCCAGGTCACCTTCAAAGGGAAAGTCATCAGACTAACAGTGGACTTCTCAGTGGAAACCCTACAAGCCAGAAGAGATTGGGGCCAATAGTCAACATTCTTGAAGAAAATAATTTCCAGCCTAGAACTTCATATCTGGTCAAACTAAGCTTCATAAGGCAAAGAAAAATAAGATTCTTTACAGACTAGCAAATCCTGAGGGAATTCGTCACCCCCAAACCTGCCTTGCAAAAGCTCCTGAAAGAAGCACTGAATATTGAAAGAAAAAATAGTTACCAGCCACTACAAAAACACACTGAAATACACAGACCAGTGACACTATGAAGCAACCACTTACACAGTTTTGCAAAATGACCAACTAGCATCAGGATGACAGGATCAATTTCACACACAACAATACTAACATTAAATGTAAATGGGCTTAATGCCCCAGTTAAAAGACACAGAATGGCAAGCTGGATAAAGAGCCAAGACAAATCACTATGCTGTCTTGAAGAGACCCATCTCGTGTGTGAAAACATACATAGGCTCAAAATAAAGGGATGGAGGAAAATTTACCAAGCAAATAAAAATCAGAGAAAAGAAGGGGTTGCAATCCTAGTTTCTCACAAAACAGACTTTAAACCAACAAAGATCAAGAAGACAAAGAAGGGCATTACATAATGGTAAAGCGTTCAATTCAACAAGAAGAGCTAACTATCCTAAATATATATGTACCCAATACAAAAGCACCCAGATTCATAAAGCAAGTGCTTAGAGACCCACAAAGAGACTTAGACTCCCACACAGTAATATTGGAAGACTTTAATACCTCACTAAGAATATTAGACAGATCATTGAGACAGAAAACTAACAAAGATATTCAGGACTGAACTCAGCTCTGGATCAAGCAGACCTGATAGATATCTACAGAGCTTTCCACCCCAAATGACAGAGTATATATTCTTTTCATCATCACTTAGCACTTTAAAACTGATCATGTAATCAGAAGTAAAACACTCCTCGCCCAATGCAAAAGAACTGAAATCATAACAAACAGTCTGTTAGATGACAGCACAATCAAATTAGAATTCAAGATTAAGAAATTCACTCAAAGCTACACCACCACATGGAAATTGAACAACCTGCTCTTGAATGATTCTTGGGTAAACAATGATATTAAGGCAGAAGTCAAGAAGTTCTTTGAAACTAATAAGAACAAAAAAACAATGTACCAGAACCTCTGGGATACAACTAAAGCAGTGTTAAGAGGGAAATTAATAGTAGTAAGATGCTCACATCAAATAGAAAGATCTCAAGTTAACAACTTAACATCTCAACTGAAAGAACTAGGGAAGCAACAAACCCCAAAGTTGGCAGAAGACAAGATATAACCAAGATCAGAGCAGAACTGAAAGAAGTAGAGACACAAAAAACCCTTAAAAAAAAATCGATGAATCCTGGAGCTGGTTTTTTAAAAAAATTAACAAAATAGATAGACCACTAGCTACGCTAATAAAGAAGAAAAGAGAGAAGAATCAAATAAACACAGTCAGAAATGATAAGAAATGGTATCACCATTTACCCACAGAAATACAAACAACCATCAGAGAATACTATAAACAACCCTGTGCACATAAAATAGAAAACCTAGAATAAGTGGACAAATTCCTGGACACGTATACTCTCCCAAAACCGAACCACAAAGAATCTGAATCCCCGAAGAGATCAATAATGAGTTCGAAATTGAGGCAGCAACAAATAGCCTACCAACCAAAAAAAGCACAGGACCAGATTGATTCACAGCTGAATTCTTCAAGAGGTACAAAGAAAAGCTGCTACCATTTCTACTGAAACTATTCCAAAAAATTTAAAATGATTCTCAAAAAATTGAATAACTTCTCCCTAACTCATTCTGTGAGGCCAGCATCATCCTGATACCAAAACCTGGCAGAGAAACAACAAAAAAAGAAAACTTTAGGCCAATATAATTGATGAACATCGATGCAAAAATCCTCAACAAAATATTGGCAAGCCAAATCCAGCAGCACACCTAAAAGCCTATCCACCATGACCAAGTTGGCTTCATCCCCAGGATGCAAGTTTAGTTAAACATACGCAAATCAATAACTGTGATTCCTCACATAAACAGAACTAAAGACAAAAACCACATGATTATCTTAATAGATACAGAAAAAGCCTTCAATAAAATTCAATATCCCTTTATGTTTAAAACTCTCAGTAAACTAGGTATTGAAGAAACATACATCAAAATAATAAAAGCCATATATAACAAACCCACAGCCAATATCATACTGAATGGGCCAAACTGAAAGCATTTCCCTGGAAAACCAGCACAAAACAATGATGTCCTCTCTCACCACTCCTATTCAACATGGTATTGGTTCTGGCCAGGACAATTAGGCAAGAGAAAGAAATAAATTGTATTCAAATAGAAAGAGAGGAAGTCAGATTATCTTTATTTACAGATGACATGGCCCTATGTTTAGAAGACCTGATTGTCTCAGCCCAAAAGTTTCTTAAGCTGATAAGCAACTTCAGCAAAGTCTCAGGACTTTTCAAGAAGAACTACAAACCTCTGCTCAAAGAAATCAGAGAGGACACAAACAAATGGAGAAACATTCCATGCTCATGGATAGGAAGAATTAATATTGGGAAAATGGACATACTGCTCAAAGTAATTTATAGATTCAATGCTTTTCCCATTAAACTATCATTTATATTCTTCACAGAATTAGAAAAAAACATTTTAGAATTCATATGGAACCAAAAAAGAGCCCACATAGCCAAGATAAGCAAAAAGAACAAAGAACATCAGGCTACCTGGCTTCAAACTATATTATTACAAGGCTACTGTAACCAGAACAGCATGGTATAGGTACAAGAACAGACATATGGACCACTGGAAAAGAACGGAAAACTCAGAAAAAAGACAGCACACCTACACTCATCTGATCTTTGACAAAATTAACAAAAACAAGCAATGGAGAAGTTACTCCCTATTTAATAAATGGTGCTGGGAGTGCGGGCTAGTCATATGCAGAAAACTGAAACTGAACCACTTGCTTACACAGAATACAAAAATTAACTCATGAAGTATTAAAGACTTAAATGTAAAACCCAAAACTAAAAAAAAAAACCCTAGAAGAAAGTCTAGGCAATACCATTCAGGACATAGGCATGGGCAAAGATTTTATAATGAAATCGCCAAAAGCAATTGCAACAAAAGCAAAACTAGACAAATGGTATCTAATTAAACTAAAAAGCTTCTTCACAGCAAAAGAAACTAACATCAGAGTGAACAGACAACCTAAAGAATGGGAGAAAATTTTGCAAACTATCCATCTGACAAAGGTCTAATATCCAGAGCCTACAAGGTACTTAAACAAATTTACAAGAAATAAACAACCCCATTTTTAAAAACTGGGCAAAGGACATGAAGAGACGCTTCTCAAAAGAAGACATACACATAGCCAACAAACATATGTATAAAAAAGTTCAACATCACTAATCATTGGAGAAATGCAAATCAAAACCTCAATGAGGTACCACCTCATACAAGTCAGAACGGTCGTTATTAAAAAGACAAAAAAACAACAGATGCTGCTGAGGCTGCAGAGAAAAAAAAATGCTTTTACACTGTTGGTGGGAGTGTAAATTAGTTCAATCATTGTGTAAGACAGTGGGGCAATTCCTCAAAGACCCAGAGGCAGAAATACTATTTGACCCAGCAATCCCATTACTGGGTATCTACACAAAGAAATATAAATTATTCTATTACAAAGATGTACACACACGTATGTTCATTGCAGCACTATTCACAATATCAAAGACATGGCATCAATCTAAATGCCCATTAATGATAGACTGGATAAGGAGTATGTGTTATATACACACTGTGTAATACTATACAGCCATAAAAAGGAATGAGATCATGTCCTTTGCAGGGACATGGATGGAGCTAGAAGCCATTATACTCAGCAAACTAATGCAGGCACAGGAAACCAAATGCTGCATCATACTCTCACTTATAAATGGGAGCTGAATGATGAGAACACATGGACATGTTGTGGGGAATAACACACCTTGGGGCCGGTTACAGGGTGGTGGGAGAATAGAGGAGGGAAAGCATCAGGAAGAATAGCTAACAGGCTTAATACTTAAGTGGTGGGATGATCTGTCCAGCAAGCCACAATGGCACTTGTTTACCTATGTAACAAACCTGCACATCCTACACATGTACCCTTGAACTTAAAATAAAAGTTGAAGAAAAAAAACTATCAAAATAATTTTTTTAAAAATGTGGAGGGGAAGCTGGACTGAGGAATAAATTTAGGAATGAGTATTAACCTGGAATGTTAATGACATCTTGGGATACATGCAGACACACACACACACACACTTCCCACAACTAATCACTTTTAACCATGTGAAAATATCAATGAAAAATATGTTCTCCTAACTTCTCCTAACTTTGTTGATGATGGTAATGATTAATTAGCATCCTTTATTAAACTCATCTCACAAATGACTTCCTCTAGGAAATCTTATCTAACTCCTCTATTCTAGCCTGTAACACCCTGTGACCATCTCTATCATGGTTTGTCTCACATGTGCACTTGTCAGTCACCTAAACTGTGGATTCCTCGCATGCCAAAACTGCAGCTTGTTTTCTTCTACATTCCCATAATGCAAGAGAGGTACTTTGTCACTTTAACTTTCAGTTTTCCATGCTAATTCTGCCATTTGGCTTAGTATAGAAGGGAAAGGTGCTATCTCTTAGGACCAAGCATCAGAATACCCTGGGAAAGTTTTCTAGCCACGCACAGGCTTGGTGGTTTTGTTGTATTTCTGCACGAATGCACAGCCTCTTCCACCACCTCTCTTGGATTAATCACCACTGTCTGAGTCACTGTACAAGGCAGCAAAAGGGAGTATGCTCTAGTACTCAAGTACATCTAGGTAGAAAAAATAGAAGAGAATCATTACTCTGATTTTACAGAATTGCATTATAGACTTTTTTCAAATGTTTTCAACTTATATTTTAGATTCAGGAGATGTGAGTGCAGGTTTGTTAATGAGTATATTGTATCTCTGTGACTTTCCACAGGCTAGCCCCACCCTCCTCTCCCTTGACTAATATTTTCTTAGCGTTTATATCCTTGATCTAATATTACCTCTCTCAGGAAGCCTTCTCAGATCTCCATTTACTTATTTGGATAGACTTCTCAGGATCCTCCTCGTGCCCTGTGTGCAATCATTACAACACATTATCTACATTTGCTATATTTGTCCAATGCATGCTCTGGTCCACCCACTAAATTCCAAGCCCTTTGACTTTAAGAACTATGTTTTTAATATTTCTATTGCAAGGCACTATTGTAATAACAGGAAAATAATAGTATGAAAATAATAAATGATTATTAATAGACAAATAATGGAGTGAGTGAATTAATAAATATTCAACCTTGAACTGGGTGCTATAGAAAATAGAATTGCATAACATGTTCCTCCCTTTGTGTTTCTTTGATGTAGCATGACTCAAACATAGGAACAAAGAGTGGCACAAGATATTGAGTTACGAAGTGCTAAACTTATCATCTACGAGTGGAGAAAAGTTTTGTTTTAGATAGAGTTAGAAGAAATGTTTTCACAGAGAAACTATTGTTATACCTGAAAGACGTAGTGACAGATGAATAACAGACAAGAAAGGAAAGGGCATTTTGAAGAGACGGGATGCTGTGTGTCACTGGATGAGGTTGTAGAAGTGGCCTAGTACATGCACTCTAGAGGCTAGGCAGTGAAAATGGCCAGTTTAGCACATGGCAGCAACCAGAGAAACGATGGAAGCCTCTCCCCAGGCTCTCATTGTCATTTATTGGCATGTGCCCTATCAGAAAGAGAGTATAACTCTTTCAACTGAAATGCTGAATTCTTAGAGATTCCCAGGTTCAGGACCATTATTCATCCATCCTTTCTTAGTATCCAATCTAGGAGTCTATGGTTGAAACCTTTAAAATAGGTCTTCGTGAAATAGGTAAAAACATGAAGAGTCTTATTAAGGTTAGAATTTGCAAGGTCAGAGTTCAGATTTAAAGATTACAACTAAATAAGAATTCTGGCTCTCATTTTTAAACAAAGCAGATCTACCCACATAAGAACACCCAAATGAGGTGGCCAATTTGACTTTTAAGTAATTGAATTCCCAAAGAAATCCAACATGTTTCTAAGATACACCTGTTAACTTCTAAAGTAACTGTTAGTACTTTATGAGCACATTAGAGAAGTACAGAAAAATGTAGTGTCTTCAGGGAGTCTTTCCTGAAGATCCCCTTAGGTGCAGCCAGAAAGAATAATGTTTAGAAGTACCATAAAGGTCAGATGGGGAAAATCAGCAAAGGTGACTCAACTGGAAAGGCTCAAGCCAACCAACAACTGCTCCTTACTATTCCTGTCCATACATATATAATATTTTCATCAACCAGTGACAGATATATGGGGATTCCACTGTAACCCTATCCTACATGGGAATTTTCATTGCTGTTTTCTTGCTTTTCTCAACATTGTTGTATAAGGCATGTCTGAGAAGTGGTTAAATATATAGATTTTGCTCATATATTGCAAGGTAATGAGAAATATATAAGCAAATAATTAAAAGGAATGCACATCCCAGAGATACAATAAACATGGTTCTGGTTGTAATAGTTGGATATGACTTTAAGTTTTCTACCACTTGGAAGAGGATGAATGCATGTGTGACACTTGAATTACGTTAAATAGAATGACTCTTGGAATTTTTTTCCATGGGAAGAATGTATTGTACATTAGACAAAGAAGCTCTTGACTACAATTATTGCATTATTTCCGGGCTCATATCTTCTACCACACAAATGGATATGTGACCCAAAATGAGATAATTAATGCTCCTCATCTGCCCTAGGGATGAGTCTAATATTAGTCACATAACTCACGCTAGGCCAGTCAGATATTGCCCCTAGTTTTTCTGATGGGGCTATTTATGTAGTATCTCTTGGAGCCAAGAAGATGAAGATTTAAAAGCAACTTAGAGAGAAACAGAGATAAAAAATAGGAAGAGTGAATCCTAGGGTTATGATGTCCTCATTTTTAGCTCTTCACATCTATAGATATATTCTCGTTTTGTCATTCTTTAATTTTGTGAAGTATTATAGTTTTGTTAATAAATGGTTTTGTTTTGGTTTGTTGGAATTTAGTTGCTGCTGCTTGAAGAAGTCAAACCAGTAGATAACTTTACATATGTACCTCAATCCACTAACCTTTTAAAGTACCTACTATTATTATTATCATCTGAAAAACAGGTATGAAAATTGATACTAAGCAAAGTTAGAAAAATTTTCAGTCACTAGGCTCAGAAGTTTTAGAACTGGGGTTAGAAATTCAGTCTGAGACTCTAATCAGAGTGCATGCTCTTTTCCTTGCACTATCTTGTCTTCTGAAGATGATTAGCAGTTAGTAAGGTAGAGAAAGCAAGCAGGCTGCATGTGTTCCAAGTCAGAAGAGCACACCCATGTCCTGTACTGGAAACTGGAAGTAGCACTCAAGGAAGAAAGTAGAGTACACTGGTAGAGTTGGCTGCAATAATTGATTATAAGAACAATATTAAAGAACATAATCAAAGGATAAATAGGCCACATTTATGCCTTAGAAAAGCAAGTCCAGCAGCAGCTGTGGGAATAATGCATTAAAAGAATTCAACGGTGTAAGCAAGAAGACCAGACAGAAAACTTCTGTCATCACAGGGACAAGGAATAATGGGGTCTTAATAAGGAGGCAAGTGATGGAGAGGACAGAGCTAAAGTCAATAAACTAATTAGCAGGAACACAATCACTGGGTACAAAATTTATTAGGAGAAGCAGCAAATCAGGAAAGACTTCCATATTTTAATTAGAGCATGTGTATAGGTAATAGTAACATTTGCTGAACATGGGCATATAAGCAGAATCGTGAGTTTGGAGTGGAGGAAGGATGAGATTAATTTTGCTCATTTGATTATAGGATATCAAATGGGAAATATTATCAAGCAAATAGCTAATTCTGGAGTTCCAGAAAATTGTCTCAGGCTTTAGAGAGCGAAATGGACACCATTAGTTCCCTTTTTGGGGTAAACATAGGTCTTAGGTCTATGCTTTTCTATAGCAAAAAGTTAATTATTTAATTATTGACAAAAGCTGGGACAGGAGTTTAGGGTAGCAGGGATCAGGTAGTGATTCTTAAGAATCAGTGGAAAAATAACTATCCCAGCACCAGGAACAGCTTAACACACTTAAATCTTGCTGTTTGTTGTTGTTTTTCTCATGGGTTATGGGAGTAGGGAAATCAACACACAAGTTGGAAAGAGTGAATTGGTGAGCAGAGTGAGAAAGGGACCCAGTATAATATATCACAGATAGGAAGAGAAAGAAGAGTCCAAGAAAAATTCTCAGAAAAGGCAGCCAGACATTTGGAAGAAAGAAAACGAGGGCATCTGGAAAGGGAATCATGGTCTTCATCAGACAATCCAGAAAGTTCACATACAAACAAAAATAAAATATATTATTTTGACTCAGTTTGTGGGAATTGTTAACCTCCATACAGACAAATTAATTAGGAATGTTCAGTAAATGCTTAAAAATCCAATCACAATCAGCCACAGCCACTTTAGTGGGTCTCCATGGGCTCCCCTGGGTATCATCTCCTCAGTGTTACAAACGCAGCACTAAGTATCCTGAAAGCAGAATCCAAACCTACACACATGAATCAAATGTGTCTGCGCATTATCTCACAATGGAAGAGAGGATAGGCCTTCTTTGTCTTTGCCCACTAAAAATGATGGTAATTTTCCATCCGCCAATCTCTTTCCTTCATAAAATGTGTAACTGCTTGTCTGAAGCATACCAGACTCATCCAGCAAAATGCAGTGAATGGGAGAACAGAGCACAGGGCTCAGCTTTTCAATGTCTGGGTAAGACCAAAGGCTGGTTGGCTGTTTGATGTTTCCTAGTGCAGTCAAGTCTCTTACCCAACCAGGGACCTTTAACAAAGTGCTGAAGAAAGCAGCCATGTCTAGCACAGTAGCATTTATATAAAACCAGCCCAAAAGGAAAGAAAACACTTTCATATGCTAACCTCATCCTGTTTTTTTCCCCTTTGTCTCTCCCTTTGCCTCTGCCTTTTAAAATTTCTCTCTATACTGCAGAATTCATTTCTTTTAGACCTCTGAACACCAGGTGAACATGTCACATTGAGCACCACAGTGAACTAGTGGTAGAGAGAAACCAATTCCTTTAACTTCCACTTATCATAGAGTGGCTGGAAGGTAAAAGAGCAAGTTCCTGAGAGATCTCTGTATGTAACTCACAGGAAGATCTACTTGGATTTCAATTCCCACAGGGCCTGGCTCAGGGTTACCCCAAAAATAAAACCAACTAAAGCCAGCCTTTGCTAGAATTAACATAAAGAATCTTTCCTATCTGGAATGCTGTGCATGAGTTACTGGGTATGGAGACATGGATTGTGCCTGACCAGGGTGGTCAGAAAGAGCCTGGGGCAATGAGAATCTTTGAGTGTATTGTCACTGGTCACAGTAGATGTGTCCCTTTACCCCATAGTACAATACAAAACTATCAGCAGTTTATATTCTGTCATGTGGAAATGGCCATATGGTCATGTCTTACTTAAGCAGTAAGTTTGGACAATTTAATAAGGGGCTTTGCAAAGTGACATGGTCTGCAAAATACGGGGGGGTAAATCTTGAAAGATGGAATATCATCATTGGAATGGGCCTCTGCAGCAAGGATGGCAGGGGAAAGGGAACCTAAGACAGGAGAGGAGCTGAGCTGCACTGTCCTCAACGAGCAGAAGGGAGTTAGTCAATCAGATACGAGGAAACCTTCTCTCATATTCACTGTCATGATTACATTCTTTGTTGTGATATAGGAAGAACCACAGAGAGAGAGGGATGGGGGGGAGAGAGAGAGAGAGAGAGAGAGAGAGAGAGAGAGAGAGAGAAAGAAAGAAAGAAAGAAAGAAAAGAAAGAAGAAATAAAGAAAAAGAAAGAAAAGAAAAAGAAAGAAAGAAAGAAAAAGAAAGAAAGAAAGAGAAAGAAAGAAAGAAAAAGAAAAAGAAAGAAAAAGAAAAAGAAAGAAAGAGGGAAGGAAGGAAGGAAAGGCAGGCAGGCACATTGGGTGGTGAAGAGTTTATCCTTGGAGTAAAGTGAGCCTGGGTGAGAATTCCATTTCCATCACTTACTTGTCAAAAAGCTCCAGGAAAACAGGACCACTTCTGTTTTACTCATCCCTATATTCCTTATGTTTATTTAGCACAGCATCTGGTACATAATGAAAACTAAATAAACATTTGTTTAATAAATAAAAAAGTAAATGGGAGAAAGTAAGATGGAAAGAATTTATCATACATTGAGTAAGTTGATTAACATTTTATAATCTCTGTTTCCTCATCTGCAAAATGAAAGTAAATTTTGTACCTCAATAAGGTATGGCCAAAAAGATTCAAGGAAACAGAAGACATACAATTGTTCCTATCATCACCAGTGTCTGGCCCATAAGACAGACTCAATAAATGTTTGCTATTGTAGTGATTAGCAAAGCATTAGAAATACATGATCCTTTAGTTTACCAAATGGAAAACTCCACTAAAGGACTGGAACGTGACCTGAATAGTGAAGACGATTTCACCACAAGGTTAAACAGAGGTAGGGTGTACTATTTGCATACTCGCAGCACCTCAGCATTCCATGGATTTCTGCAAGTAATTGGAGATATTATATCTATATCTATATGTGTATCTATATCTAGAATATAGGAAGGAAGGAAGGAAGGAAGGAAGGAAGGAAGGAGGGAAGGAAGGAAGGAGGGAAGGAAGGAAGGAAAAGAAAGAAAGAAAAAAGGAAGGAAGGAAGGAAGGAAGAAAGAAAAAGAAAGAAAGAAAGAAAGAAAGAAAGAAAGAAAGAAAGAGAGAGAGAAAGAAAGACAGGAGGGAGGGAGGGAAAGAAAGAAAGAGAAATAAAGAAAAGAAAGAAAATCTTCCCTAGGAGGATAGTATCATAAAAAAGAATAAAATTATTGGGTCTTTTGAATGAACTTAAATATTTTTCTAGGCTTTCACTTTGAAAGCGGGTAAAAATTCCTAACTTCAGGGATGTATCCAATATTATTCAAAAGCTTAATAATAATAATAATTACCAAAAAAATTACCCATCTATTGCAATGTAGAATTAATCACTGGGTCAATATCTCTAGCTATGGGTCTATGCAAAGCATAAGAAAATAATGTTTTACAGTTAAATAGTTGTCAGTGACTGTTATATACTGGAAGCATTATTACATTTAAAATAGAAAAATGGAAAAGGTGAAGATAAAGTAGAATATCACGCAATCACAGGATCTCAGGGTTGAATGAGTCTCTAAAGCTGTGTTTTCAAATGCCAGCTGGAATTTGAATTCTTGGAAGATATATGCCAGTCTGAGGTATTTAAGAATAGATTTGGCTAATTTCAAATTCATGATGATCTCCAGTTCCATCCATGGTAGACAGAGAAACAGTTCTGAAGGAGTCTTGCCCTTTAGAGAGAGGACAGGAGAGAGAGTAAGTGGTGACAGAGACAGAGAGAGGAGAGTAAGTGGTGACAGAGACAGAGAGAGCACCAATCTGAGAGTCATGTTCCCTGGTCTAAAAAATGTTGTGAATTATACAATCCTGGAAATCTTTACAAAAGGGCTTAGGAGTTGCGCCTTAATTTTCAGCACTTCCAGTGAAGGAGTGGGACTGAACAACTGAGAGTGATTTAACTCATCTCTTCTGAGCTTTTTCTGCTAGCTGAGACCCAGGCCAGCCACTTGCTAAGTTTCCCAGACTGTCCATCACTGGAAATAACATAATCTTTCCTAAGCATTGTAGCACCATTTATTTCTTCTTATCATTACAGCAAAATGCCACAGCTCTGTCTCATAACATAGATTATGATAGGAACATAAAATATAGTAAATGAATTGTTTCTCATGATAACAATGTTGGATGAGAAAGAAATAAAAATACGGTGTCCTCATCCAAAAGCAATTTGAAAACTCCAACGTGGAATCATCCACAGTCTACTCTGATCTACTACAGCGTTGGTAAAATGTATTCTTTCAAAGCATTTTCTTCTTTTTTTCAATGCACAGATGTTCCCTGCTGTTGTATAATAAAGTCAGCCCAAATATAACAGAGCCTCCCTTTGTCACAGGAGGCATTTCATTTAAAGGGCCTTTAGGCAATCAGGAATACAGTTGTAACAAGAATCTCTGAATTAAGAAACTGACACAAAGTCAATTCATTTTTTTTCTTCATGTAAACTTATGACTCTATCTGGTTTCTATGAAATAGATGATAAATGCTACTTTAAGAGAAGAAAATATCAAGAATCAGAGAAGGAGGAGACTTTATCAAGTTCACAAGATAAAGCAAATGGAATTGAAAAGTGGCTTGAGAGTTGCAGAGTTCCTTTCCAGACTCTTGGTAGTGGAAGAATCTAAGTGAATCAGGAGAATCATGGGTAAAACAAAACTCATCCATAAATTAGACCCTAATGGACTATGTACTGTACAGCATGGTGGTGTTTTTTAAAAAAAAATTGTGTCAGAGCAATTCAAAATAAGCAACATGACAGGCTAATATGATTGAACATTGAAAAAGACTTTTTAGAAAAAGCGAGATTTAAGTTGGGATTTGCAAAAGGGGTAGAACAGGAATATTTGGAGGAGAATTGTGTAGGATATTTTTGGAGAAGATCAGCTTAATTAAAAACTAGTTATTATGATCTAAGTAAAGAACAAAATGGTATATTATTTGTAATATAAACAATATGAAAACAGAGTCTTAAATGGGAAACCATAGAATATGTACGTGTTACATGGAGTACTCTATCAGGTAATAGTCAAAATTCACCTGTTTTCTAAATAAGTTTCTTTGATTCTGGGATCATGTGTTAGTCACATGTTTTCCTAGAGCCTGACACCATGCTTGTTTTATCATTTTAGTTCAGTGGTAATCTGGTTGATTGGCTGATTCTCTGAATGCATATCTGAATTGCTTATGAGAACAACCTTGAAGAGCGTGAACTCCACTGCTTTTTAAAAAGTCAATTTACTATATTTTCTCCAGGACTGTATTCATTAGGCCATTTGTGCTTTATATTTATCAAGAATTATTTCACTATATTTGTATGACTCCTAAATATCAGGTTGTACTAACCTTTTAACACATGTTTTTATTCAATTGACAACATTGTACAGAGTGAAGAGATACACAAGTAGCTTTTAAAGAAGAAAGGCAAAATACTGAATTCTTAAAAAGTAGGAATTTAGGGAATAAATTACACCTCTAAGACAGAAGGAACAATGTGAAACCAGAATGGTGAGAGAACCTATTGTTGCAATCTACTCTCAAAGCTCTTAAAAAAACACAAGACTGGGGCTTATAAGATCAGATAATGTTGTTTTGATAAAAAACACATTCAGAAAGTGAGAAAATGGCTCTGTAGTTTAGAGTGATTACAAAATCATAATCATCATGAAATAATGGTGCATGAGTTTCCCAGAAGGACATCACTAGCAGGAACATCAAAAGTTTTTATTAAAACCTGTATATTAGCACTGTCTCTTATTTTAAATTTAGATGCTCTTCATCCTATCTTTAGCCTGGCCACTGATGTTACAGTATTTAGGAACTTTCCCGAAATAGATAAACCTCAAGAGATGATTCCATAAAAATATGAAGTACAATTGTGCCAACAGATGTGTTCTAGATAAGATTCTGCAAGTTGATTTCCAATAATTACATCCTCTTTTAAATATCCTAGGGGAAAATACCTGCGGAGAATCCTGTGATGACTTGCAGAGTGGTTTCCTATATTCTGCACTTGGTCAACACATTTAAAAACAGTGAGCTTATTTAGCTAGAGATTTTCTATGCTGAGGCTCCAGCCCTTGCTCCATAAGAGGCACTGTAGTAGAAAGAAATTTGGCATCTCAATTCTTAAAATTTTTAAGATTGTATAATATTAGTTTGAAATATTCTTGTAATCAGTGAGAATGCCCTAAGGTGAGATTTCATAAATCCTTCTAAAAAATGTATTCCAGCAGAAATATCTTCAGTAAGTAATTTATGTTGGATTATCTAAATTTCTTTTATAGTTCTAATCATCATAGGAAGTAGGACTGACAGATAGCACTTCTTTACCCTCACACACTCAGAAATAAAACACATCCACACGGGCATACACATCCTTTCATCAGCCGAGTGGTAAACAGTGCTTTCATTTCTGCTACACTACCTAATAACCTCTAATCTCCAGCTATACTATTTAATGATAGATTGCAGGGCTCATGAGCCAAATGTAGCTAACCTGCTGTTTCTATAAATAAAGTTTTATTGGAGCAAAGCTATGCTCATTTGTTTACATATTGTTTATGGCTGTTTTTATGCAACTCAATGGAAGAGTTGAGTAGTTGCAACCAAGACCATATGACCCACAAAGTGTAAAATATTTACTCTTTAGCCCTTTGTAGATAAAGCTTGCTGACCTCGATCTATGCAGTCTAAGTGCTGTGGTGCATCAGGAACTCTGATCTCTCACAGATGTCTAAATTAAGTATTTCCCAATTAAAATGATTAAAAGAGTCTTCTGAAGTAGACATACTAAGAATTTTATTTTTACTCTAATATTGGCAATGAGTTGTAGTAAATATCTTTTAATACTGTACCACTAATGTCTACAGTGTTTAGTCACAGAGGAGGAAATGATATTTATTATTCCATTTTCAATGTGTCAGGCATAAGTGGGCTCTGTCAGGCATATCCTTAATTTTAATCTTCACAAAAACTTAGTGAACAACTTCAATTTACAGATAAGAAAACAGAGGCCCAAAGAGTTTATGAAAATTACTGAAGACATACAACTTTCATGTGGGGCAGCTGTATGAGATTCAGACCCTTTTTCTTCCAAATCCAGGTTTCTCCTTGTACACAATAAAGATTTTTTTCCTACTTTCTTAGAAAGCTAACTGGGCAAAAAACACAGGCAACTCACCTCCTGGATTGCTTCCCTAGCCCGAGTCCTCTAATATTCAGTTCTAAATAAATATTCTAATAAAAACAAGAGGGGCCTAATGAATGGCAGTTAGTGCCATTAAAATAACAGCAGGGTCTTTTAGAAAACAATTATTCTAGTATTATACTAGGTAGAAAAGAAATGATTCCACACACACACACTATTTATGGTTCTTTCTGGAAGTGTTCTCTGTATTAGAAGCCAAGAGGCTTTTTGTACTACAAAAACAGAGCTCAGTACTGCCTCTCTGTATTTCACTCTACCCAACATAAATAAAATTTTGAAATCTTATTTGAGGTGTTCACTAGTAAAATCCTTTCAAACAACTGCCATGCATTAGAGTCTCATGAACCACTTGGGTGTAATGAGACCTTGTGTGAAAATCACATTCCAGCTCTGTGTACAATATTAGAATGGCTACCACTACTAGGAAAGTCTGTGCGCTAAAGCAGAATGAAGGTGTCAGATTGTTTGGATACAAATGGATTCTAGTCAGAAACAACCAGCTGAGAAAAGAAGACATCATTTAAACAGATGCACCCAGGTGGCTGATCCAAACGAAAATGTAAAGAATTGCTCTTAAAATGACTAATTTCATCTTATGGAGTTGTTTTAGAGAATATACAATCATGATGATAAATTTGAGAGTAAAAGTAGAGAAGAAAAGTTAATTGCCATTTTAATATTGTCTAGCCAAAATTAGAGAAAGTTTGTTAGTAATATTCAATCAATTAATTTTCTGCCTCGACATTTAATAATCATTAATCCCACCAATGTTTACTGAGATTATTAAGTGCTGAACTCTGTATTATACCTGGAGTTTAAAAGATTAAAAAAATAATGGTTGCCCTCAAGAGCTTACATCTAATAGAGAACTTTTGGAAATAAATAATCACAGTATAGGAACAGAAAAAAAGTCAGAGAGGGGGAGAATAAAAGAGACAAGAGTAGCACACATTCTGGAGAGCAGACCAAGGTAAAGTCATCTTTAGTTGGTAAGGCAAGGGAAGGCAGGATTAGCAAAGTTGAAAATTCTTCCATAGAACAATAGAACTTCCCCATAGAACTTATGCCATAGAACAAAAACTCCTATGGAAATACAGTGTTAGAGTGAAAACAATATTTAGGGAAAATCGAACAATAACAATGAAAAAGAAACCACCACCCAGATATTTGAAAAAGTCACCTAATCCAGAAATAGCTCAAGACAAACACAGACTTAATGACATATTCATGGTTTCATCATCAATTAGAAGTTAGACATCAGTAAAATATGTCTGTTTTTCTCTTCAAGCTACTACTTGGGATGGAGAAAGATATTTCCTCTCATTGTAATTAAGCCATTTGTTTAATTTCCACTCTCAGGCATAAGTGATTAGAAAGTAAAATGATTACTGACTGCAGCAAAACCTAATCAATGTAACCTATTTCATTTATCATGTTATGGTATATTACAAATGTTAAAATACAAGAAAGAAAACACTCTATATCTTTCACTTTGTAGAACATTTATTTTATAAATCACATGTAAAACATATTGGTGGTTGGGTGTGCCTTTTGCAAAATGTTACTTTATCTTCCTCATGTAAATAATTACTCCCATGAATTTCAATCAGGCTAGAGTTACTGAGGCGATCATCAGGTTAAACATGTTTTCTTTTGTTCTAAAATAAAAACAGATCTATTTTAGCACAATATATTACAAATTCATTTAATGCATTCCAAATTGTTATCTGCAGCTTATAGAGAAACAAACACTATATTCCTTTAACTATATTGATTTGATGAGAAGGCAAACATTGCCTCCATCATTTAGCAGCTGTTAACTGTGGGCAAGTCTTTCTTTAACCCCTGATTGTTGGTTGCTTCATCTGTAACACCTGGAAGATAATAATTCAGAGGGTTGTTGTGAGAACTGAGTAGAGTGATCTATGTGTGACTTGGCTAGCACAACACCCAGCATAGAAAAGCAGATCAATAAACGTTAGTTATTTTACTTTACAGGAGCTGCTATGAGATGCATTTCAGCCCCCAATAATGAGCCATTTATTTCCTCTACTCTTTCATTAAAAAATGGAGATGGAAACAACAATGTCATTTTCCCACAGGAAATTCAAATTTTTAAGTATAAAGTAACTCGAGTATGGGTGGAGGTGTTAAATGTGCAATAACAACTGTGGATTTTTCTTGTGTGTGTATTCCACAATGATGTTAACAGTTAAGAGCCTTGCCTACACAGCTGTCTTCAGTGCGCAGTACATGGCCTGTGATGAACCTGAAACAGTCTTTCATCATTATTAAAAGAAAACAAAAGAAAGTGAAAACATTGTGCTGAAGGATGTTTTCCTTCAGCAGGAAACTGATGAGCCAGGTTGCTTAGTAGCTAAGATTATTGACTTTGGGACCACATCAATATGAGTATAAACTCTGCTTCTGTCAATTCAAACGGTGTGGGCTCAGGCAAATTACTCCTTCTCTCTGACTCTAAGTGGGTATGATAAAATAACATCATGTGTTTGATTTTTAAAGTGCCCTGTCCATAAAAGGCCCTTAATAAATAGTAGTTAAATATATTTTTCAATTGCAATTAGTTATGGGAAGGTTATAAGGGCTCAACTTCAAGAGAAGAATCTATCCAACAGAATCTAGTCTTGTGAGAAAGAATATATATTTATACACACACATATATACATATATGTATATTTATATAGTGTAGGCTGCAGACTTTCTACTCAAATTTTGGTCCAAGATTTAAAAGCATTCTCAAAATATAGAAGCTTCTTAGAAATGCTAACTCAGGCACATTCCAGATAATTTCAGTGCACAATCAAACTTTAGAAGCACTGGTATAGACATTATTTTAATGCTAATTGTTCTGAGTATGGTTGTGACACTGTATTTTGGAAAAAACATATATAATATCACATACCAATGTATCAATTTTGATTAGCTGAATTAAAATCCTTATACTACCAATAATGCTCACCACAAAACAGTTAAAATTGATATGTTAGTTTTAGTTCTTATCTACAGAGGCAGCCACTATCTTATGGAGAGCTGAAAATAGGCATTTGATGATATTCATCGGGAAATGAAAAGTAAAAGGTGAAATAATTGAGGATTGCTAGCCCTTAGAATAAGAGTAATCCACCAATTTTTCTACTGCTTTGTGTCTGCACATATCAGCATTGTCTCAAATTGTTCTCCAGAGGCTGGGTGTGGTGGCTCACACCTGTAATTCCAGCACTTTGGGAGGCCAAGGTGGGTGGATCACGGGGTCAGGAGTTCGAGACCAGCCTGGCCAACATAGTGAAACTCCGTCTGTACTAAAAATACAAAAATTAGCCAGGTGTGGTGGTGCCTGCCTGTAGTTCCAGCAACTGGGGAGGCTGAGGCAGGAGAATTGCTTGAACCCAGGAGGCAGAGGTTACAGTGAGCCGAGATTACACCACAGCACTCCAGCCCGGGGGACAGAGTGAGACTTCACCTTAAGAAAAAAAAAAAAAAAAAAAGACAGGACATTAAGTCTCTGCGTCTGAATACAGGCACGGCAAGTAATGAATTATTTTCACCAGCAAATCAGTCTGTACTCCACCCAAAAACTTACACATGCAAACTGGCCAGGGTAA
>CAUYLG010010376.1:0-32647 GCA_963573385.1 Cacajao melanocephalus | reverse complement strand
TTTATAATCCTTTGGGTATATACCCAGTAATGGGATTGCTGGGTCTAATGGTATTTCTTGTTCTAGGTCCTTGAGGAATCGCCACACTGTCTTCCACAATGGTTGAACTAATTTACACTCCCACCAGCAGTGTAAAAGTGTTCCTATTTCTCCACATCCTCTCCAGCATCTGTTGTTTCCTGACTTTTTAATGATCGCCATTCTTACTGGCGTGAGACGGTATCTCACTGTGGTTTTGATTTGCGTTTCTCTAATGACCGGTGATGATGAGCTTAAAAAAAAAGCTTTTATCTCCTTGTGTTGCAACTACCTGTGGACATGTCTGTGTCCCCCCGCCCTTGATTCTGCGCTCTCTGAGGGCGGGGGTGTTGATATGAACCATGGTCTTAGCTCCATTCCTGTCACTTGCTGGGTGAATGAATGAATGGAGTTGTGGTGGATGCACCTACATTTGGCAAACATGCATGTACATTCCAGCCCTTTCTGATGGAATGAAATCTCCAGAGGGAAATGTATGTACCTGAGGTATGGAGGAGGGGACTGTGTCGAGGAGATGTGTGAATTGAATTTCCACTGATTCTGCAGGGTAATAGTTCCCACTGCTGCTGTAACAAGTTATACAAATGTGGTGGCTGAAAACAAAACACAAGTGTGGGTGCGGTGACTCACACCTGTCATCTCAGCACTTTGGAAGGCCCAGGTGGGTGGATCACCTGAGGTCAGGAGTTCCAGAGCAGCCTGGCCAACAATGTGAAACCACGTCTCTACTAAAAATACAAAAATTTTGCAGGCGTGTTGGAGGGCGCCTGTAATCCCAGCTACTTGGGGGCTGGGGCAGGAGAATCTCTTGAACCTGGGAGGCAGAGGTTGCGGTGAGCTGAGATCACACCACTGCACTCCAGCCTGGGCCACAGAGCGAGCCTCCGTCTCAAACAACAACAGCAACAACAACAACAACAAAAACCCACACATTCATTTCTTATTCTGCAGTTCTGAAGCTCAGAAGTCTGAAGTGAGTCTTATGGGGCTAATAGCAAGGTGTCTGCGGGTCTGTTTTCCTTCTGGAGGCTTCAGAGGGGATCAATCTCCTTGCCGTTGCCGCTTCTGGGCTCTGCCTGCACTTCTTGGCTCATGGCCCCTTCCTCACACGGCTCCAGTCTCTTGCTGGTACTCACTCTGCTCTTCTGCCTCCCACTTGTCAGGGTCCTTGTGATTAAATCGGGCCCGCTTGAATAATGCAGGCTATTCTCTCAAGATCCTTAATCACATCTGCAAAGTACCTTTGACCATATAAAGTGACATCTTCACAGGTTTTGGGCATTGGGAGTTGGACATCTCTGAGGAGGCCATTGTCCAGGTCACCACATTCAGAAAACTCCTGCCATGGCTTCTTATTTTATTTTATTTTTTTAAACAGAGTCTTGCTTTGTCACCCAGGATGGAGTGCAATGGCATAATTTTGGCTCACTGCAATGTCCACCTCCTGGGTTCAAGTGATTCTCCTGCCTCAGCCTCCCGAGTACCTGGCATTACAGGTGCTCACCACCATTCCTGGCTAATATTTTGTATTTTTTTTTTAATAGAGATGAAGTTTTACCATGTTGGCCAGGCTGGTCTTGAACTCCCAACCTTAGGTTATCTGCCCACCTAGGCCTGCCAAAGTACTGGGATTACAGATGTGAGCTATCATCCCCAGCCCTGCCATGCCTGCTTATCTGTACGTGTCTAAATTCTTCCCATCATATAAGACCTCTACTGCCTCCTCCAGGAAGTCTTTCTTGAGTCCCTCCATCTGGATGCTCCTCAGCCTTGGTTCCTGCTGCCGCCCTTGACTGTGAGTATGTCTGTGTTAAACAGAGGCCCCTCCTTGGTCTGGGCACATTTCTACCTCTGCTCTTTTACTCTGAGAGCCCTCTTTTCCCCTGGAAAGTCCCCAGTTTGACCCCAGTCTGTCTTCTTTCTTCTACAAAACTCCTCTTATCCACTCCAATCTTACATAGGTGCCATAGATTGACAGAGCTGCTACGTTCCTCCATTTTTTTTTTTTTTTGAGATGTAGTCTCACTCTGTCACCCAAGCTGGAGTGCAGTGCCGCAATCTTGGCTCACTGCAACCTCTGCCTCCCATGTTCAAGTGATTCTCTTGCCTCAGCCTCCTGAGTAGCTGGGGTTGTTACCGGCACGCACCACCACGCCCTGCTGATTTTTGTGTATTTTTAGTAGAGATGGGATTTCACTATGTTGGCCAGGCTGGTCTCGAACCCCTGACCTCATGATCTGCCCATCTTGACTTTCCAAAGTGCTGGGATTAACAGGTGTGAGCCATGGCGCCTGGCCGATTTGGCTGTTTTTAACCTACATCATGCTAAGTGTCTTTGGACAAGGAGACAGAGTATTCATTGCTCAAGTGTCCTGACCCGGTGGCCTTGGCCTGAGGCCTCCTTCCCAGTGCTGGATGTGCTGTGCACCACCACACTTCACATTCCTCGCCACTCACTCCGCCTGCCTTCTGGCTGAAAACAAATGGTTTCTGAAATGTGAAATCGGATGTCAATTTACTGATTAACAATGAGAAATAGAACTGTCAGGCTCACCAGATATCATCTCTCTCTCTTGCAGAGGGCAACTTGCCATGATGAACTTGCTTGGTAAGCGACTTCCAGGGCGTGAGCTCAGACTCGGGGCCTGTGATGGGATGGACCAGCCCAAAGCAGACGGGTGGCAGCCCGACAGGGCCTCTTTTTCAGCAAGGAGGATAGGGTGACAGCTGGGTCGTCTCTGCAGGATAGAATGTACCCTGCCGCAGGTCATGAGAGCTGACCGGTGAGCATGCCAGATAGTTGCCGTGCTGTGGGGTGATCCTGGGCACAGCTTGGTCCCTACGGAGAGCAGTTTGCTACAACCTCCTGTGGTGTTTAACGTGGGTGATTTTCCACCCCTGAAATAACTCATGCTGGCCCTCCTTTTCTCCCTTTCTCCTTTCCTTTCTGCCTGTGTTGTCTTTATTCCTTTCATTTCAGGGGCTCTTTTTTTTATCTAACTGTAGTTTACTTACAATATAATCAATATTATATATTTTTAATTTTTATTTGTTATTTTATTTTATTTTGATTTTGATTTTTTTGAGATGGCGTCTCACTCTGTGACCCAGGCTGGAGCGCAGTGGTGCAATCTCGGCTCACTGAAACTTCTGCCTCCTGGGTTCAAGCGATTCTCCTGCCTCAGCTTCCCGAGTAGCTGGGACTACAGGCACCTGCCACCATGCCTGGCTAATTTTTGTATTTTTAGTAGAGACAGGTTTTCACCATGTTGGCCAGGCTGGTCTCAAACTCCTGACCTCAGGTGATCTGCCCACCTTGGCCTCCCAAAGGGCTGGCATTACAGGTGTGAGCCACCACGCCTGGCCAAGCATTGTCTTTGAGATTTGTCTGTGTCGCTGTGACAGCACCCTTTGCCTTTCCCTAATACGTGACTTTACCACAGTTTATCCATTTTCTTGTAGACAGACAACAGGGGCCAGTCCCATTTTTTGACTATCACAGTAATCTCCCACAAGGCTTTTCATGGACATTTGAAATGGAATTGCTGAAAAAAATAAAAAAAGAAATGGAATTGTTGAGTAATAGGATTTTACTTTCTAGTTTAGTAAAGAAACCAGGTTGGGAACAGTGGTTCACATGCCTCCTTTGGGAGGCTGAGGCAGGAAGATTGCTTGAGCACAGGAGTTCAAGACCAGCCTGGGCAACATAGTGGGATGCTATCTCTACGAAAAAGAAAAAGAAAGGCCTGCCTGGTGGCTCACACCTGTAATCCCAGCACTTTGGGAGGCTGAGGCTGGTGGATCGCCTGAGGTCAGGAGTTTGAGACCAGCTTGACCAACATGGTGAAATCCCATCTCTACTAAAAATACAAAAATTAGCCAAGCATGGTGGTGCCCACTTGTAGTCCCAGCTACTTGGGAGGCTGAGGCAGGAGAATAGCTTCAACCTGGGAGGCAGAGGTTGCAGTGAGCCAAGATTGCACCACTGCACTCCAGTCTGGAAAACAGAGTGAGACTCTGTCTCAAAAAAAAAGGAAAGTATAGCTGGGCATGGTGGCACGCATGCCTGTAGTCCCAGCTACTTGGGAAGTGTAGGTAGGAGGATGACTTGAGCCCAGGAGGTTGAGGCTGCAGTGAGCAGTGACTGCACCCATTTCATTCCAGTCTGGGCAACAGAAAGAGACCATGTCTCAAAAACAAAACAAAACCAAAAAAAACACCACACTCAAAACTGATAGACTGTTTTCCAAAGTGGTTTTATCATTTTATGCTCCCATCAACAACATATGACGGTTCTAGTTACACCACATTTTTGCCAACATTTGGTGTTGTCAACCTGCTTAACTGGAGCCATTCTGGTAACTGTACTCAAAATATAAAATTTTGATGGATTTCAGTTTATTAATTTTTTATGGAATGCTTTTTGTGTTTTGCCTTAGAAATATTTGCACATCTCAAAGTTGTGAAGATATTTTCCTGTGTTTTCTTTTAGATACTGTATGAATTTAATTTTTCACTTAGGTCTTGGATCCCTTTCAATTTAAGTTTTTGGTGTGATGTAAGAAGTTGAGGTTCATTTGTTTTCCTTATAAATAGACAATTTGTTTTTCCTTACAAATAGACAATTATTCTAGCTCATTTTTTTTTTTCTTTTGAGACAGGCTGGAGTGCAGTGGTGCAATCTCGGCTCACTGCAATCTCTGCTTCCTGGGTTCAAGCGATTCTTCTGCTTTAGCCTCCTGAGTAGCTGGGACTCCAGGTGTGCGCCACCACACCCAGCTAATTTTTGTATTTTTAGTAGAGACAGAGTTTCACCTTGTAGGCCAGGATGGTGTTGATCTCTTGACCTTGTGATCTGCCTGCCTCAGCCTCCCAAAATATTGGGGTTACAGGCATGAGCCACTGCACCTAGCATAGCTCATTTGTTGAAAGCCCATGTCTTTCTCCATTGAATTACCTTGACACATTTGTTGAAAATCAGTTGGCCATGTTTACTTAGGTCTATTTTTGGACTCTGTTTTCTGCTCCATTGATTCTATTTTGTGTATCCTAATGCCACTACCAAATGGTCTTAGTTACTGCTGTTTATAGTACGCCTCAAAATCAGCCAGTGTGTAAGTAATGTGAATTTTTCTTTTTCTTTTTTTGAGACAGAATTTCACACTTGTTGCCCAGGCAGGACTGCAATGGCGTATCTCGGCTCACTGCAACCACTGCCTCCTAGGTTCAAGAGATTCTCCTACCTCAGCATCCCGAGTAGCTGGGATTACAGGCATGCACCACCATGCCTGGCTAATTTTGTACTTTTAGCAGAGATGGGATTTCTTCATGTTGGTCAGGCTGGTCTCAAACTCCCGACCTCAGGTGATTCACCAGCCTCAGCCTTCCAACGTGCTGGGATTATACGTATGAGCCACTGTGCCCGGCCTGAATTTTCTTTATTAGGATCATTTTGGCTATTCTAGGTCTTTTTCATTTCCACTTACATTTTAGAATCTGCTTGCCAATTTCTAAAAAAAGCCCTCTGATGTTTAAAAAAATTTTTAAATTTTTTTTTGAAAGAGGGTCTGATTCTGTCATCAGGCTGGAGTGCAGTAGTGTGATCGTAGTCACTGTAGCCCCCACCTCCTGGGCTCAAGCAACCCTTCCACCTCAGTCTCCTGAGTAGCTGGGACTACAGGCACATTCCACCATGCCTGGCTAATACTTCCATTTTTTTGTAGAGGTGAGGTTTTGCCATGTTGCCTAGGCTGGTCTCAAACTCCTGCGCTCCAGTGATCCTTCTGCTTTGGCCTCCCATAGTGCTGGGTTTACAATTGTGAGCCACCATGCCAGGCTGCCTTCTGGAATTTTACTTGGGATTACATTGAGTCTATAGATCAATTTGAGACAATTGACATTTTAACAATATTGAATCTTCCCATCCATGAACATGGTACATTTCATCATTTATTTATTTAGATTTTCTTTCATTTCTTTCAATAATGTGTTATAGCTTTCAATAGAGAAGATTTGCATATCTTTTGTTAAATTTATTTCCAAATAGGATTATTTATTTATTTATTTATTTAGAGATGGAATTTCGCTCTTGTTGCCCATGCTGGAGTGCAGTGGTGTGATCTCGGCTCACTATAACCTCTGTCTCCTGGGTTCTAGTGATTCTCCTGCTTCAGCCTCCCAAGTAGCTGAGATTACAGGCGCCCACCACCACACTCAGCTAATTTTTTGTATTTTTAGTAGAGATGGGGTTTCACTGTGTTGGCCAGGCTGATCTCAAACTCCTGACCTCAGGTGATCCACCTGCCTCAGCCTCCCAAAGTCCTGGGATTACAGGTGTGAGCCACCGCACCTGGCTGAATTTTTTATTTTAATGCAGGAAACTGGAAGCCCCAGAGAGGCAAAGGTGAAATGGTAGATGAGCAATTATGAGGCTGATATATGGGGTTGGAGCTCAATTCAGCACCCAAAATGATCACCATCAAGAGCAGCTGGTCACGTGGGGTGATTCTCACCGTGTCCTCTCCATCTGGATATCACAAGCCAATTTGTTGTCTGGGGGACATGACAGCCAGGAAGGCTGTGTTCTTGTGGGGCTGTTCCCTGAGCAACAGTGGCCAGTGGCCTCGGTGAAGCCCAGGCTTGACAGCCCTGCCCTAGAGGACCAGAAAATGTAGTTCTAACCACAGACTTGGTAGGACAAGAGAAGCCAAGCCATGGATGAGAAGAGGCAGAGCATGAGAGGGGAGCTGAGTGGCTTTAATGGCAGAGCACTGGGGAGGGGGCCTATGAATGACTGTTGTCTGCGGGTCTACCTGGCAGGGTGCTCTCTGAGCAGCCTTGGGTTTTCCATGGCCTTCCGGTTCCGGTGCCTAGGGGGCTTCGCTGTCCTGGGACCCCTGCTTTCCCTGCACAGCTTAGGTGTTTTGACTTTCCCAAGGCTCCTTTGAGGGCTGGTGTCATGGCTAAGCTTCCTCTGTTCCTTATTTCCACAAGCATCCCACCCATGCTGCCCACCCACTGTGAGAACGGACTTGGAATCTCGGGCGCCGGTATCTAGGAGGGCCACACTCACACGATGGTGATGGCCCTTGGGACTATCGTGTTCCCTCACATGGAAGCCTTTTGTTTTCTCCAGGTTACTGGGCTATGTGAGTGTGTTTGGGTGCATACACAAAAATAACTGGGACGCCATACTTTGTCTTTGCAGTTTTGTCACACACAGGCAGACGTCTTACTGAAAGTTTGCAGTGGGCCAGTCAGAGGCATCCTAGATTGTCTGAAAGGCATCCTGGGAGTCTGAAAGGCAGGCCAGGCCAGACATGGCAGTTCACACCTGTCATCCTGAGGTGAACCAAACTACCTCCATCTTAGAAGCGAGCCTGACTGACTCCATCTCGCCTTCCTCCACCCCACCCCCGCCATTCCTCCCTTGAGTGCATACCTGGGTCACACAGTGCTAGGTCATGTTGTGCTTAGAACCATAGAAACATATAACCGTTGTAACCACACCCTGCTTGACAAGCCCACTTGCTATTGTGAATATCCCCTTGATTGATTGTATGGAAAATATAGAAGCACCCCCCTTGGTAACCAGCAATCATGGAAACCACAGTGTACCCTCCTTAGTTAATCAACAATCATGGGAGACTCCTGCCTCCTAGTTACCAGCCTCCTCCCTAACTTGCTTGTTCTGCTTCTGTAAAATTCCGCCTTACGACCCCGCCTTGCTTCCCCACTTACCCTGAGCAACATATAAACGGAAATCACACCCCTTCCTCGGGGCCGAGAGAGAGATTTTGAGCATGAGCTGACTCGCAGTCACCAGCAATAAAGGACTCACAATCAGATTTCAGAGTGTGGCGCTTTCCTACAACTCACTCGGATATAACAATCCCAGCACTTTGGGAGGCTGAGATGTGAAGATTGCTTGAGCCCAGGAGTCCGAGACCAGCTTAGGCAACATTGTGAGACCCCATCTCTATAAAAATTTTAATAATTAGCTGGGGCTGGGTGCGGTGGCTCATACCTGTAATCCCACCACTTTGGGAGGCTGAAGTGAATGGATTGCATGAGTTTAGAAGTTTGAGACCAGCCTGGCCAACAAGGTGAAACTCCATCTCTACTAAAAATACAAAAATTAGTCGGCCGTGGTGGTGGGTGCTTGTAATCCCAGCTACTCAGGAGGCTGAGTCAGGAGAATCACTTGAACCCAGGAGGAGGCGGAGTTAGCAGTGAGCCAAGATTGTGCCACTGCACTCCAGCCTGGGCGACAAGAGTGAAACTCCACCCCCACCCCCAAAAAATAAAGAATTAGCTGGACGTGGTGGTGCACACCTGTGGTCCTAGCTACTTAGGAGGCTGAGGCAGGAGAATCTCTTCTTGAGCCCAGGAGGTTGAGGCTACAGTGAGCCATGTTCATGCCACTGCACTCCAGCCTGGGTGACAGAGTGAGACCCTGTTTCAAACAAAAAAGAGAAAGGCTGCAAGGAAGACCTGGGACAGCTGGGGTTCTTAGGAGAGATGGTTGGGAGGCTTGCGAGACTACCCTGAAGCAGGAGCACTTTTGCTCCCAATGCCATATGGAGAGGGGGAGGAGCTTTCTAGGAGCTGTGCAACTATGGGACAGGCTTCCTGGGACTCTGATTTCTGTGTCCCTGGAATATACAAGCAGATGCAGACAGAGACGCCTGCATTGGGCAGGGTCATGAACTCTTCTAGAGCCATTTGACATTGTTTCTAACACTTTATCATGAGTCAAATCATGATCTTTCAAGAAAAACTCTTCAAGGGAGATGAACCCCCAAAAAATAATCTTTTTTTTTTTTTTTTTTTTTTTTTTTTGAGACAGAGTCTCACTCCATCGCCCAGGCTGGAGTGCAGTGGTGCGATCTCAGCTCACTGCAACCTCCGCCTCCCTGGTTCAAGCAATTCTCCTGCTTCGGCCTCCTGAGTAGCTGGGACTACAGGCGCACGCCACCACGCCCAGCTAATTTTTGTATTTTTAGTAGAGATGGGGTTTCACCATGTTGGCCAGGATGGTCTCAATCTCTTGACCTCATGATTCTCCCACCTTGGCCTCCCAAAGTGCTGGGATTGCAGGTGTGAGCCACTGAACCTGACCAATTTTTTTTGTTTTGTTTTTTTTTTTTTTAGAGGCAGTGTCTCACTCTGTCACCCAGGCTGGAGTGAGTGCAATGATGGGATCATGGTTCACTGCAGCCTCGATCCCCTAGGCTCAAGAGATCTTCCCTCTTCAGCCTTGCTGAGTAGCTGGGACTATAGGCCTATGGTCTGGTTAATTATCATTTATTTATTTGTTTTTAAGACAGAGTCTGTTGCCCAGCTGGAATGCAGTGGCTCAATCTCCGCTCACTGCAACCTCTGTCTCCCGGGTTCAAGCAATTCTCCTGCCTTAGTCTCCCAAGTAGCTGGGATTCCAAGTGCCTGCCACCATGCCTGGCTAATTTTTGTGTTTTTAGTAGAGATGGGGTTTTACCATGTTGGCCAGGGTGGTCTCGAACTCCTGAGTTCAAGTGATTCTTCCACCTCAGCCTCCCAAAGTGTTAGGATTACAGGCATGAGTCACCATGCCTGGCCTGGTTACATTTTTAAAAAATTTTTATAGAGATGGTGTCTTGGTATGTTGCCCAGGCTGGTCTTGAACTCCTGGCCTCAAGTGATTCTCATACCTTGGCCTGCCAAAGTTATGGGATTATAGGCATCAGCTACCGTGCCGCTGAAAGACATTTTTGTTTGCTTGTTTTTTTGAGATGGAGTCTTGCTCTGTCACCCAGGCTAGAGTGCAGTGGCATGATCTCGGCTCACTGTAACCTCTGCCTCCTGAGGTTAAGAGATCTTAAGAGGTCCTGGGGTCAAGAGATTCTCCTGCCTCAGCCTCCTGAGCAGCTGGGACTACAGGCGCCCGCCACCACATCTGGCTAATTTTTGTATATATATTTTTTGTAGAGTTGGGTCTCACTGTGTTGCCCAGACTGGTCTTCACTCCTGGGCTCAAGCAATTCTTCTGTCTTGGCCTCCCAAAGTGCTGGGATTACAGGCGTGAGCCACTGCACCTGGCCAATTTCACTTTTAAGGGTTCCTATGCTACTAGTTGAGAGGCAGACAATATACCTGGCCTACCTGCCTTTCTCTTCACCTTTGAAAATGGCTTTCCGCCCTAGCCTGTAGACTAGACTGTCTCTCCAGGTCAACCTATTAATTGCAGAAGGCAGAGAGATTCCAGAAGTCTCAAAAAAAAAAAAAAGAAAAAAGTGAAGTTGTTTGGCTGACACATTGGAGCAGAGACTCTGCATTTGCCTTTTTAGTTGGAGTAGTGAGGACAGGCCCTGCCTGCAGCAGGAGCTCGTTAGCGTTTTTTGATGATCCAGTGAGTATCTTAAAAATTACAGGATTCCAAGACAGGCTGTAAGATGAATAAACCTTGAGGACACTGTGCTAAGTGAAATAAGCCAGACACAAAAGGACAATATTGTGTAATTCCACTTACAGGAGGGACCCAGAAGAGTCACTCATGGAGACAGAAAATGGAATGATGTGTCAGGGAATGGAGGAGGAGGGTGAGGAGTTAGGGTTTAGTGGGGACAAATGTTCAGTTTAAGATGATGAAAATATTTGAAGATAGATGGTGGTGATGGTTGCACACCAATGTGAATATACTTTTTCTTTTCTTTTCTTTTTTTTTTTGAGACAGAGTCTTGCTCTGTCACCCAGGCTAGAGTGTAGTGGTGCGATCTCGGCTCACTGCAACCTCTGCCTCCCAGGTTCAAGTGATTCTCCTGCCTCAGCCTTCCAAGTAGCTGGGATTACAGGTGCATGCCACCATGCCCAGCTAATTTTTGTGTTGGAGTAGAGATGGGGTTTTGCCATGTTGGCCAGGCTGGTCTCTAACACCTGGCCTCAAGGGATCTGCCAGCCTTGGTCTCCCAAAGTGCTGGATTATAGGTGTGAGCCACTGTGCCTGGCCAATAATGTGAATGCCATTAATGTCACTGAATTGCACCTTAAAAAATGGTTAAAAGGGTAAATTTTAGGTTATAATCCAAATTATGTGTTTGTAATCTAATCAGTGACCTAAATTTTTGCGATTATGATATAATCAATGATTTCTGAAAGGTAATACTGTCGACCAGTATTTGTGAGGTGTGAAGACATTGTTGGGTTTGTCCATTTATTCAACCAGCATCCCTTGGCTGCCTGCTCTGTTGGAGCGTCTGAACCAAGCTTGAGGAGGTAAAAAGTCGATCATCCCAGCACTTTGGGAGGCTGTGGAGGAACACCTGAGGCCAGGAGTTTGAGACCAGCCTGGGCAACATAGCAAGACCCTGTCTGCATGAAAAAAAAATAGAACCACTCACATGCTCACTCTTTCAGAACTAGGTTCTGAGGGTAAGGATCAGGAGCCGGCCTATGGACCCATGACTCAGTGAGTGAAGCTTGTATTCTGGCAGAACATCTGGCCTGGCATCTGAGGCAGCACTTATCTGGAGCCTCTTGTATGAGGAGGAGCTCAAAAGAAGCAGGGAGAGGGCCCTGGCAGGGGAAACTGGAGCCAGACCTGGACACAGACGTGGAGTCGTGATGGTGTTGGGCCAGCCTGAGAAATAGCAGGAAACCTGGCATGGCTTAGGGTGGGGCTTTAGGAGCCTGATGAAAGTGAGATGGAAGGAGTGCATCGTGGTGACTGCAGAGTCCTCAAAGCCACCGCTACCCTCACCTCCACCTCCCGTCAGCTGGTGACCTTGGTAAGGTGAAAAAAAATCTCTTGGGGCCAGGCACAGCAGCTCACGCCTGTAATCCCAGCACTTTGGGAGGCTGAGGCGGGTAGAGTACTTGAGGTCAGGAGTTAGAGTCCAGCCTGGGCAACACAGCAAGACCCCATCTCTATAAAAAATAATTTAAAAAAAATAGCCAGGCATGGTGGCATATGCCTGTGGTCTGAGGTACTTGGGAACCCGAGACGAGAGGATCTCTTGAGCCCATTAGTTCGAAGCTGCAGTGAGCCGTGATCACACCATTGCACTCCAGCCTGGGCAACAGGGTGAGATACTGTCCCCCTACCAAAAAAGAGCAAACTAAACTCTGTAAATCTGTTTTTCTTATCAGTGAAACAGATAATACTTCTCATATTGATAGGATTAAATCAGAAAATCTGTGTAAAGTGTTTAGCTGAGATATACCTTTTTTTTTTTTGAGGCAGAGTCTTTATCTGTTGCCCAGGCTAGAGTGCAGAGGCGCAGTCTTGGCCACTGTAACCTCTGCCTCCTGGGTTCAAGCGATTCTCCTGCCTCAGCCTCCCGAGAAATAGCTGAGATGTATCTATATTTACATCTCTACCTACAGATGATGTCATCTTTGTTTATATCTGTATCTACACACACACGCGCACATACACGCACACAAGACAGGGCAGGGTGCAAGAATGCTGAAGATTTGGAGACAAGCCTTGATTATTTATAGGTTTCACTTCTCTGTTTTGCAGCCAGGGCATTTGGCTCTGGGAAGTGGTGAGAACATCCTGGGTGTGTCTGGAGTCCTGGGTGTCTCCAGCCCACTGTCTGTCAGAGTGTAGCTGGGGGTGTGGGACCCAGGGCAGAGGACTAGGTGGGGCCTGGGGGTGGCAGCAAGCGTGGGTGTTGAGGCTGTGGAAGTCTAAGGCTGCTTCTTTCATGGGTTACTGCATTGGGGCCCAAGTGAGAAGTTTAATCCTTTGGGTGGCCCAGTTTGACCTGTTGCCATAGAAACCACACCATCTCAGCACAGTCCCTCCACCTGCTTCCTAGAAAAGCAGTTTGGGAGGCAGTTGGATCATTTTATTGTTATTATTACTACTTTCTTTAAAAAAGAAAAAATATATGTATTTTAGATGGAGTTTTGCTCTTTGTTGCCCAGGCTGGAGTGCTGCATCTCAGCTCACTGAAACCTCCATCTCCCGTGTTCAAGCGATTCTCCTGTCTCAACCTCCCGAGTAGCTGAGATTACAGATGCCTGCTACCATGCTTGGCTAATTTTTGTATTTTTAGTAGAGATGGGGTTTCACCATGTTGGTCAGGCTGTTCTCAAACTCTTGACCTCAGGTGATCCACCCACCTCAGCCTCCCAAAGTGCTAGGATTACAGGTGTCAGCCAGCGCACCTGGCCAATTGGATCATTTTCCTCAAGGAAAGATGGTGCCTTTTCACACCTACATGAGTATCACGTATGAACAACATGAATGTGATGGAGCCCAAAGAAATGATTTGCTCAGGAACCGACAGCTGAGGGAGGAAAAGGGAGATAACTAATGAACCTCTAGTCGCCATTTTTGAATGGAATAAAAATTGCATCTTAAGTTTTATGAATTCCAAACAAGGACTTTTTTTTTTAGACGTAGTGTTTCTTTTTTTCTTTTTTTGAGACAGAGTCTCACTCTGTTGCCCAGGCTGGAGTGCAGTGGCAAGATCTTGGCTCATGCAACCTCCGCCTCCTGGGTTCAAGCGATTCTCCTCCCTAAGCCTCCCGAGTAGCTGGGACTACAGGTGCGCTCCACCACACCTGGCTAATTTTTTGTATTTTTAGTGGAGATGAGGTTTCACTGTGTTAGCCAGGATGGTCTCAATCTTCTGACCCCGTGATCTGCCCACTTCGGCCTCCCAAAGTGCTGGGGTTACAGGCGTGAGCCACCACACCCAGCCATAAGGACGTTTTTATGTCCTTCCATTATGGGTATGGCAACAGGCCCAGTATTATTCATGGGGCCATAGGTTCATTGATGTGGATAGCACAGATACTTAATCAAAGATGACTGACGCTGAAAATCCATGAAAAGACCCACGCTATTTTCTCTACTTTGGCTTTTGCAAGATATGGGGACATAAATGGCATTTGTTCCACTGCTTTGCAAGCCATGTCTCGACTTAACCACTGAGGGAAGATGCCTGGCATGCTGCCCAAGAGGCGGCAGGAGCAAACTCTTCAGGTTATGGTTGGTGGAAATTTCCACAGATGCGTCTTCAGGCTGAGAGGTCAATTTACTGGGCTCATGTGGAAGGCTGGAAAGGCTTTGTTAACTAGTCAGTCTCATTCAAGCCATTCTCTGGCCTCAGCCTCCCAAGTAGCTGGGACTACAGGTGTGCACCACCACACCTGGCTAATTTTTGTATATTTAGTAGAGACAGGGTTTTGCCATGTTGGTCAGGCTGGTCTCCAACTCCTGACCTCGGGTGATCCGCTGCCTCAGCCTCCCAAAGTGCTGGGATTATAGGCATGAGCCACTGTGTCTGGCCTGCTATAGTCATTTACTTTCTTTTCTTTCTTTCTTTCTTTCTTTCTTTTTTCTTTCTTTTTTTTTTTTGAGACAGAGTATGGCTCTGTTGTTAGGCTGGAGTGCAGTGGTGAGATCTCAGCTCACTGCAATCTCTACCTCTGGGTTCAAGCGATTCTCCTTCCTCAGCCTCCTGAGTAGCTGGGATTACAGGCGCGTGCCACCACATCCAGCTAATTTTTGTATTTCAGTAGACATGGGGTTTCATCATGTTGGCCGGGATAGTCATGATCTCCTGACCTTGTGATCCACCTGCATTTACTTTAAAGGAAAGTATTGGCCAAAGGGCATTTTCTTGTGTGGAATGTTTTGACTGATCACCTTCTTTGTGTCAACGCTAATACTGTGATTTTCCTCATCTATGAGATGTCTGAGGATTCTCAAATTACTCAGCCTTCCCATGATTTTAACGTCTTTCATCCAATCTTCAAATTTTACTTTCACTTCCACAATCTTGTCCAGCTCCGCAGGCAAAAGCCGCGTGCCTGGGTGTGTTCCCTAGCTGTGCCCTCAGCATAAATTAGATAGTGTGTCAGTTTGGAGTGCCTATGGAGGCGAGTAACAGAAGGCCCTGTTTTAGAGGCTGATGACAATAAAGAAGTCATCTTTCCTGTGTTGGAAAAAGTTCACAGTAGGCACTTCGTGGCTGGTATCTGTATTAGTTTGTTCTCACATCGCTATAAAGAAATGGTTGAGACTGGGTAATTTCTAAGGAAGGAAAAGAGGTCGCAGTTGCTCGAGGTTCCGCAGGCTGTACAGGAAGTATGATGCTGGCATCGGCTCAGCTTCCAGGGAGGCCTTGGGAAACCAGCAATTGTGGTGGAAGGTGAAGGGAAAGCAGGCTTGTCCTACACGGCTGGGGCAGCAGCGAGGGAAAGAGAGAGGGGAGGTGCTGTCTCTCTTGTTCCTGCTCCAGCGATCACTGTCACTATTGCAGGCACATGCCACCATGTTCAGCTAATTTATATATATACGTTTTGTCTTTTTGTTTTTTTCCTTTTTGTGGAGAACGAGGTCTTGCTATATCACCCGAGCAGGTCTTGAACTCTTGGGCTTAAGCTGTCCTCCCACCTCTGCCTCCCTAAGACCTGGGATTATAGGTGTGAGCCACAGCACCAAGCTGATTTTTGTATTTTTTGTAGAGATGGGGTTTCGCCATGTTGCCCAGGCTGGTCTTGAACTCCTGTTCTCAAGCAATCCACCTCCCTCAGCCTCCCAAAGTGCTGGGATTATAGGCATGAGCTGCTGCTCCTGGCCAGGTTCAGCTTCCTGTGGGATTTCCGTCATTGCCCTGGCGGGGGTTGGGGGTGGATCTGGAACCACAGGGTGATGAGCCAACACTTGATTTCGGACTCAGCCTTGCACACAGACGTGGTCTGCATTGCCTTTTTCTACCAACCGATCTTACGCCTTTTGTGGGTGTGTTTTCCAGCCTTGCTTCCAGACCAGTATTTGCTGCCAGAAGGGGAATTTTCTAGATCGAAAAGCCAGACTTTATCTTAATTGTTATCTTCCTCTCCTTGAACACAGGTAGCACAGAGGAGTGGATGTTTCTTAACAACCCAGTTTGGTCATATGGCAAAATAAATGAAAAATCAGCACCCGTGTCCAAGTGAGCTTTCTGTTCATCTGATACAGTTAATTATGGTCGGAAGCCAGGCATGGTGGTGCATGCCTGTAGGCCTAGGCAATATGGCAAGACCCCATCTCTACAAAAATGAAGAATAAAAAACATCAGCTGGGTACAGCAGTGCATGTCTGTGGTCCCTGCTACTGGGGAGGCTGAGGTGGGAGGATCCGTTGAGCCCAGGAGCTTGAGGCGGCAGTGAGCCGTGATGACTGTGCCACTGCATTTCAGCCTGGGGGACAAAGCTAGAGCCTTGCTCTTAAATTTTTTTGTTTTTCTCACAGTTCTGGAGGCTAAGAAGTCCAAGATCAAGTGCTGGCAGATTCAGTGTCTGGCGAGGACTGCTTTCTGGTTCACAGAGGTGCGTTCTTCCTGAGATCTCAGAAGGTGGGAGGGGCTTGGCAGCTCTGGAGCCTCTTACAAGGGCACTAATTCTGTTCATAAGGGCATCACCCTCATGACCTGATCACCTCCCAAAAATCCTACCTCCTAACACTATCGCCTCTGAAGTTACGGATTTTGTTGGAGGCAGAAACATTCAGACTAAATAAAATATTTATTAATATGTATTAATTCTGGGAGTCAAGCAAACCTAATGAATTGATCACCACAATCAGATAAACAATTAAAGAATACGTTGCATATGCTGTGGTTATTCCATGACTCAAAATTATGTTTTAAAATAAACCACTTTAACTTTGGGAGGCTGAGGCGGGCAGATCACCTGAGGTCAGGAGTTTGAGACCAGCCTGGCCAACATGGTGAAACCCCATCTCTACTAAAAATACAAAAATTAGCCAGGTGTGATGGCGGGCGTCTGTAACCCCAGCTACTCAGGAGGCTGAGGCAGGTGAATCTCCTGAACCTGGGAGATGGAGGTTGCAGTGAGCTGAGATCATGCCATTGTACTCCAGCCTGGGCAACAAAAGCGAAACTCCGTCTCAAAATAAAATAAACCACTGTCAAAGTGGCGTTGAAAATTAGGGAGTGAAGGCCGAATCAAAATCTGCTTTCATCAAGGAAACCTCTTATGGTAATCATTTCTTTCCCACTTTCTTTTTTTTTTTTGCCAACTCACTGAGCGTCTTTCCCACTTTCACTAGTGGTCTGAAATGTGGGCAGCGTTTGCTGCTGACAGAAGCAAGCTGGCTGCCGGGTCCCATCAGCTTTTGATTGTCACAAAGGAAGGGGCTGCCTGTGGGAGAAATGACACAAACAGGTGCTGTGGTGTGGCAGGCAGGTCACTGTTGGGTGTGACTTGGGAGGAGGGTGTTTAGGTGGTCACAGCCACTCGCTGTCCTGTGTACAGTGGAAGCGACTGGGGAAGAATCCCCTTTTTGTTTGTCAACCAAGAATGAGATTCAGAGGATTTTGCAGACTCCATGTGTTGTCCGGCTAGGTGCTATTTAATAACAAGCGGCATCTTCTTTATTTTCCTGTTCCAACCTGTATCATCTTGAAGTGCCCTTTCCCTCCCTCCCTCCCTCCCTCCTTCCTTTCCTCCCTCCCTCTCTGTCTCCCTCCCTCTCTCCCTTCCTCCCTCCCTTCGTTTTTTCCTCTTTCTTCTGTGTTTTCTTTTCTTTTCTTTTCTTTTTTTTTTTTGAGATGGAGTCTTGCTCTGTCACCCAGGCTGGAGTACAGTGGCACAATCTTGGCTCACTGCAACCTCTGCCTCCCAAGTGTTCAAGTGATTCTCCTGCCTCAGCCTCCCGAGTAGCTGGGACTACAGGTGCCTACCACCATGCCTCACTAATTTTTTGTATTTTTAGTAGGAACAGGGTTTCGCCGTATTAGCCTGGATGGTCTCGATCTCCTGACCTTGTGATCCTCCCACCTCAGCCTCCCAAAGTGCTGGGATTACAGGGGTGAACCACCATGCCTGGCCTCTTTCTTTCTTTCTCTCTTTCTCTCTTCTCTCTCTCTCTCCCTTCCTCTCTCTCTCTCCCTTCCTTTCTTTCTCCCTCCCTCCCTCTCCCTCTCTTTCTCTCTTTCTCTCCTTCCCTCCTTCCCTCCTTCCCTCCTTTCCTTCCTTTCTTCCTCCCTCCCTCCCTTCTTTCTTTTCTCTCTTTCCCTTTCCCTTTCCTTTTTCTTCTTTTTGTGACAGGCCTCACTCTGTCGCTCTGTCATCCAGGCTGGAGTGCAGTGGTGCAATCATGGCTCACTGCAGCCTCAATTTCCTGGGCTCAAGCCATGGTCCCACCTCAGCCTCCCAAGTGTCTGCGACTACAGGCATGTGCCACCATGTTTGGGTGATTTGTCAAGGTTTTGTAGAGGTGAGGTCTTGCCATGTTGCCCAGACTGTTCTCAAACTCCTAAGCTCAGGTGATCCTTCCACCTTGGCCTACCAAAGTGCTGGGATTATAGGCGTGAGCCACCTCGCCCAGCCAGAAAAAAGCAGAGACTTAAAACAGATATTTACACACCCGTGTTCATAGCAGCAATATTTACAATAGCCAAAAGGTAGAAACAAACCACATTTCCATCAACAAATGAGTGAATAAACAAAGTGAGCTCTGTGCATTCAATGGAATATTATTCAGACTTAAAAAAGAATGACATTCTGACACCAGCTACAACGTGAATAAACCTTAGGGACAAATATTGTGTGATTCCACTCATACGAGGCTTCTAGGATAGTCAAATTCATAGAGACAGAAAGTGGAATGATGGTGGCCAGGGGCTGGGAGATGAGGATGTGGGGTTAGTGTTTAATGGGGACAGAGTTTCAGTTTTGGAAGATGAAAAAGTTCTGGACATAGGCTGGGCGCAGTGGGTCATGCCTATAATCTCAGCACTTTGGGAGGCTGAGGTGGGCGAATCACCTGAGGTCAGGAGTTCGAGACCATCCTGACCGACATGGTGAAACCTTGTCTCTACTAAAAATACAAAAATGTTGCTCAGTTGTGTCTCAGATGGATAAAAAAAGAAAAAAGAAAAAAAAATACAAAAATGAGCCAGGCATGGTGGCGGGCACCTGTAATCCCAGCTACTCAGGAGGCTGAGGCAGGAGGATCTCTTGAACCCTGGAGGCAGAGGTTGCAGTGAGCTGAGATTGTGCCATTGCACTCCAATGTGAAACTCCACCTGAAATAATAATAATAATAAAGTTCTGAGATAGACGGTGATGATTATGCAACAACATGAATGTACAGCAGGTCCCCTAAGAACGTGGTTTCATTCACCATCATTTCATTATAATATTGATGAGAAAAGAAACTTTGATTCCCTGCCAGGGCTGCTGTCTGTGGAGTTTGCATATGCCCCCTATGTCTACGTGGGTTTTCTTCAGGTACTCTGGTTTCCTTCCCCATCCCAAAGGTGTGCACAGAGGTGAATCGATGTGTCTAAATGGTCCCAGTCCAAGTGCATGTGGGTGTGAGCTCCGCTTGTGATGGGAGGGCGTCCTGTCTGGGGCTATTTTCTGCCTTGGGCCCTGAGCTTCTGGAATAGGCTCTGGCCACCTGCAACCCTGAGTGAGAATGAGCAGGTAAATAATTATCTGACTTGTTTTTATTAATCTTTTTGAAATGTATTTATTCCAATGTGTGATATTATAAATTTTTTTGGCATTTATTTGTTTATTTATTTATTAAATAGAGAAGCTGTCTCATTTTGTTGCCCAGGCTAGTCTCAAACTCCTGGCCTCAAACAATCCTCCCGCTTAAGCCTCCAAAAGTGCTGGGATTATAGGCATGAGCCACCTCACCTGGCCTGGTCTTTATGCAGAAATTGGTGATGTTTTTGTGACCAGAAAGATGCCATAGGAACTTAACCATGTTTATATAAATTAGCCTATGTTAAAATTGTTTTAGTTATGTCTCGCTTAAAGTAGTAGTTTCCTGCCAGGTGCGGTGCCTCACGCCAGTAATCCTAGCACTTTGGGAGGTCGAGACAGGTAGATCCACTGAGATCAGGAGTTCAAGACCACCCTGACCAACGTGGTGAAACCCCATCTCTACTAAAAATACAGGCCAGGCATGGTGGCTCATGCCTGTAATCCCAGCACTTTGGGAGGCCAAGGCGGGTGGATCATCTGAGGTCAGGAGTTCGAGATTAGCCTGGCCAACATGATGAAACCCCATCTCTACTAAAAATACAAAAATTAGCCAGGCGTGGTGGTGGCGCCTGTATTCCCAGCTACTCGGGAGGCTGAGGCAGGAGAATCACTTGAACCAGGAGGTGGAAGTTGCAGTGAGCCGAGATTGCACCATTACACTCCAGCCTGGGCAACAAGAATGAAATTCCATCTCCAAACAAACAAACAAAAATTAGCTGGGCATGGTAGCATGCACCTGTAATCCCAGCTACTCAGGAGGCTGAGGCAGGAGAATTGTTTTAGCCTGGGAGGTGGAGGTTGCAGTGAGCTGAAATTGCACCACTGTACTCCAGCCTGGGTGAAAGAGCGAGACTCCATGTTAAAAAAAAAAAATGTTGTAGTTTCCAAGAATCTATAGAGAACATTAAGTGAGGACTTAATACCACTGAACCGTACACTTAAAAATGGTTAAAATGGGCCAGGCGCGGTCGCTCATGCTTGTAATCCCAGCACTTTGGGAGGCTGAGGTGGGCGGATCACATGATCAAGAGATCCAGACCATTTCAGACAACAGTGAAACCCTGTCTCTACTAAAAATACAAAGATTAGCTGGGCATGGTGGCAGACACCTGTAGTTCCAGCTACTCGGGAGGCTGAGGCAGGAGGATCACTTGAACCCAGGAGGCGGAGGTTGCAGTGAGCCAGGGTTGCACCACTGCACACCAGCTTCCATCTCAAAAAAAAAAAAAAGTTTAAAATGATAGATTTTATGTTGTATATGCTTTACTACAAGAATTTTTTTCTTTTTAATTTTTTAAAATTTTAATTCTTTTTCTTCGATTACTTTTGCAACTACAATAAATTTTTTGTTTCTTTTTTAGGTGTTTTGGAGCAGGAGGACTTTTCCGTATAGCTCGGACTCCACGCTGCTGGCCCTGCAGTGCTGGCCCTGACCTTGGAAGCATTTGGGTTGGTGACTCTGCTTTGTCCTCGTCCAATCTTGGCATTTATATATTTGGGAGAAAGAACGGGTACAAATATATGATATTATTGCCACTAGCCATTAGAAAGGGCAGGCAGAACTTCCGCTCCCTGCACAAGGCCTGTTAATAAGGTAGAAAGAAGCCCCTAGAGCTGGATGATTCCGAGTGGGGCGTGGTGGCTCACACCTGTGATCCCAACACTTTGGGAGGCTGAGGTGGGCAGATCATGAGGTCAGGAGTTTGAGACCAGCCTGACCAACATGGTGAAACCCTGTTTCTATGAAAAATACAAAAATTAGCGGGAAGTGATGGCGCACGTCTGTAGTCCCAGCTACTGGGGAGGCTGAGGCAGGAGAATCGCTTCAATCCCAGGAGGCAGAGGTCACAGTGAGCTGAGATTGTACCACTGCACTCCAGCCTGGGAGACAAGAGCAAATCTCCGTCTCCAACACAACAAAAAAAGAACCTAATGACTCTACCTTTTCCCAGGAAGGAGGTGCTGGCCATTTGCCCATGTGACCTGGCAAGTGACGCCGTTCAGCTGCCGCATGGGAGCCAGGCTCACCAACCAAGGGCAGCTCCTAGCACTTCCAGTGGGGATGATACTCATTTAGCACCAGACTGTGAGCAGGGCTCATGGATGAAGCCAGCTTGCACTGCCTGCCTTCCAGAACCTTCTGTCTGCAGGGTGCTGCTCTCTCATAAGAACCATACCTTCGGGATTACCTGAGCCTCAAAAATGCACCAGGAATTCACTTTGCCACACAGCACATTCCAGATCCCCACGTAGGTCGGCCACACCCAGATTCCAAAGCAGAACTGGGCAGACAGTGCTCCTCCTGCAGGCCTTCCTGCCGCTCAGGTGTTTCTGCCTTGTGACTTTGAGCCGTGGTGCTATCCAGCAGGGATGCGGTCCCCTTCTGCACTTGTGCGTGACATCATTTGTCCCCGTCGAGGGGCAGGTTTCTTCATTTGAAGCCAATTTCTACAGCCGTCCTGGTTTTGCGTCGGCAGCAGATACAGCTGGGGAGTCTGCACGGCTGGCTTTCTGTGTGCCTCTTCCTCAAAGACAGCCCTAGGCTCTGCCTCTCCATCTTCCAAAGGCGTCCAGCTGGCTGCGGAGCCACCCTGCATCATGACTGCAGCCTGCAGTTCTGCTTCATGTGCCCATGGCTTCTCTTGCGCCCTGTGCACAGTGGCTTCATTGGCCTGCCTGATCCGCCATAGCACAGCCCATGCTCTTAGGCCTTTGCCTGGGACGTTAGTCCTTGTGTCTTCTGGCCACTAATCCCATTAGATTAGAGTTCTTCTTATTTTTTGGAGACAGAGTCTCGTTCTGTCAAACAGGTCAGAGTGTAGTGGCACAATCTCAGCTCACTGCAACCTCCCCCACCCAGGTTCATGGGATTCTCCTGCCTCAGCCTCCTGAGTAGCTGGGACTACAGGTTCATGCCACCACGCCTAGCTAATTTTTATATTTTTAGCAGAGACGGGGTTTCACTATGTTGGCCAGGCTGGTCTTGAACTCCTGATCTTGTGATCCGCCCATCTTGGCCTCCCAAAGTGCTGGGATTACAGGCGTGAGCCACCATACCCAGCCTTTTTTTTTTTTTCTTTTTTTCTTTTTTGAGATAGAGTTTCGCTCTTGTTGCCCAGGCTGGAATACAATGGCCCGATCTTGGCTCATCACAACCTCCATCTCCTGGGTTCAAGTGATTCTCCTGCCTTAGCCTCCCGAGTAGCTGGGATTATAGGCATATGCCACCATGCCCAGCTAATTTTGTATTTTTAGTAAAGATGGAGTTTCTCCGTGTTGGTCAGGCTGGTCTCAAACTACCAACCTCAGGTGATCCGCCTGCCTCAGCCTCCCAAAGTGCTGAGATTACAGGCATGAGCCAGCACGCCCGGCCTATATTAGAGTTCTACAGAGAAACAGAACCAATAGGATATGTAGACAGATAGATGGATAGATAACTAGATCTATATCTGTCTATCCATCCACCCACCCATCCAACCACCCAGTCACTCATCCAACTGTTCATCTGTCCATCCCTCCCTGTCATCTACCTACCAACCTAAAGGAATTGTCAGCTGGGTGTAGTGGCTCATGCCTATAATCCCAGCAATTTGGGAGGCTAAGATGGGAGAATCTCTTGAACCCAGGAGTTTGAGACCAGCCTGGGCGACATAATAAGACCCCCCCATCTCTACAAAAAATTTAAAAATTAGCTGAGCATGGTGGCACACATCTGTAGTCCTCTGAAGGCTGAGGCAGGAAGATTGCTTGAGCCTGGGAGGTCAAGGCTGCAATAAGCTGTGATCATACCACTGCACTCTGGCCTGGGTGACAGAGTGAGACCATCTCTAAATAAATAAATAAATAAATAAATAAATAAATAACTAGTTATAAATTGTGGGGTTGGCAAGTCCAAAATCTATAGAGTAGCCAGGCAGGCTGGAGCTCCAGGGAAGAGTTGATGCTCGGGTCTTTTTTTTTTTTTTTTTGAGATGGAGTCTCACTCTGTCACTCAGGCTGGGGTGCAGTGGTGTGATCTCAGCTCACTACAACCTCCGCCTCCTGGGTTCAAGCTATTCTCCTGCCTCAGCCTCCTGAGTAGTTGGGACTACAGGCATGTGCCACCACGCCTGGCTAATTTTTGTATTTTTAGTAGAGACAGGGTTTCACTATGTTGACCAGGTTGGTCTTGAACTCCTGACCTCAGGTGATCCACCCGCCTCGGCCTCCCAAAGTGCTGGGATTACAAGTGTGAGCCCCTGTGCCTGGCTGATGTTGCAGCCTGGAGCCTGGAGACAGAATCTCTTCTTTCCATTTTCTCTTAAGGTCTTCAACTGGTGGGATAAAGCCCATCCACACTGTGAAAGAGATTTCCTTTACTCATAGTCAACTTACTTAAATATTAATCACACCGAAAACAATGCCTTCATAGCAGCGTCTGGACTGCCGATTGACCAAACAGCCAAATTCCATAGCCTGGCCAAGTGGACACATAAAACCACACCCGCCTTCAACATTTCCCTCCAGTGTGGCTGGTTGATCATAGCTAGCTGGCGTTCGTTGAGTATTTACTACCTACCAGGTATTGTGTGAAGTGCTTTTTTTGGCTTGTTTGATGTAATCCTCATAATAGCCCTAACATGTAGGTTCTGTTTTGGTCTTCGGTTCACAGGAAAGAGAACTGAGGTTGAGAGGGATTGAGTGACTATCCCAAGATTGCACAGCAAGCTGAAGAGCTGTCTGAAGCCAGGCAGTCCCACTGCAGAGCCTGCTGCTTTAGCTGCACAGAATCCGCAGGGCCTCCTTCCACTTCCTAACCCCTGGCTCACAGCACTCCCGTAACTTGCAGATCTTGGAGGCACTTTCCCTTCACCTGCCTGCATCTTATCCTCCTTCCCTATTTGGTGGGAGCAGATAATGGGTTTGTTGCATATCAGTGAAGCCCAGGATTGCTTGTGGCCAGGCACCTCTGACCTCTACCACCCTGGAAGCCAGGGTGCTCCTGAATGGCCACTGTCCCTGGCTGGGCACTGGTGAGGCCACATCTCCTGCAAAAGGCACTGTGAGGCTTGGCACAGTGGCTCACACCTGTAATTCCAGCACTTTGGGAGGCCGAGGCGGGTGGATCACCCGAGGATAAGAGTTCGAGACCAGCCTGGCCAACCTGATAAAACCCCATTTCTATTAAAAATACAAAAACTAGCTGGGTGTGGTGGTGTGCTCCTGTAATGTCAGCTACTTGGGAGGCTGGGGCAGGAGAATCACTTGAACCCAGGAGGCAGAGGTTGCAGTGAGCTGAGATTGTGCCATTGTACTCCATTCTGGGAGACAAGAACAAAACTCTGTCTCCAAAAAAAGAAAAAAAAAAAAAAGAGGCACTGTGACCCCCCCCAGGCCCTTACAACTCCAGCAGATAACAAACCAGGAGGAAGCCCAGCTCTGGTCTGAGGGGTCAAACAAGGTTGGCCCCCGGCAGGGCACCGTGGCCTGGCTGCAGCAGAGGCGATTAATGCGATTTCCACGATTTCCACGATTTCCACCTTCTTGGGGGACTTAAGCGGCCCAGGAATGTGATGTTAGCACTGTCCTGGCGGTGCTGCCCTAGCTCTCTGGGCTTCACTTGCTTTCCCCGACCTCACTGAGCCTCACGAACCACTGATTTCTGCCCTGCCTGGCCCTGTGTTCTCACTTGCTGCCCAGGGAACCAGCATGCTGGCCCTGTTCCCTGACTCGGATGGATGGGTTGCCCAGATGCGCCCAGGGCAGATGCTGCTTCCCACTGCCTGCGTGCCTGCCCCAGGCCTGACCCTTCCTAGTGCTGTGGGAGAGGCAGCTGCCACTGAGAACTGGGGATACCGTGGACCTGAATCTGCCTCATCCCTGAATTAGGCTGGACAATGTCCTTGCAAAAGACATGTGCAATTCGTAACCCTGGTCTCTGTGAATATGATCTTATTTGGAAAAGAGGTCTTTGTGGCTATAATTAATCGAAGGATCTCGAGATGTGATTACCTGGGTGGGCCCTAAATCCAATGACAGGTATCCTTTTAAGAGTGGCCAACATGGCAAAACCCCATCTCCACCAACAGTAATGAAAATTAGCCAGGTGTGGTGGTGCATGCCTGTGGTCCCAGCTACTTGGGAGGCTGAGGGGGGAGGATCACTTGAGCCTGGGAGGAGGTAGAGGTTTCCATGATCATGCCACTGCACTCCAGCCTGGATGACAGAGCCAGATCCCGTCCCCAGTAAAAAAAGAATGAGGCAGAGGCTGTGTGAAGACAGAAATTGAAGACATACAGCCTCAAGTCAAGGAACTCTGGGAGCCCCCAGAAGCTGGAAGAGGCGAGGAAGGGTCCCCCTGCAGAGCCTGTGGTGGGAGCTCTGACCTGCAGAGAGAAAGATTTTCCCCTAGAGTCCTGCTCACACCTTGACGTTGGATTTCTGGCTTCTAGAGTTGTTAGAGAATGATCTGTTAAGAGCTAACATATTTGTGGCATGTTGTTACAGGAGGCCTAGGGAATTAATGCATTTCCAATCCTGAGTCTGGGGTCCAGGGAGCAAGTCTTGCCCAGCCCTGCCCTGCCCTGGGGACCCAGACCCCAGCCATCCCACTGCCTGGCTGTGAGCACCTTGTATGTACGAGGTACCCCATAAAAATGAGTGGAACTGGGCCGGGTGTGGTAGCTGATGCCTGTAATCCCAGCACTTTGGGAGGCCAAAGCAGGCAGATCACAAGGTCAAAAAATTGAGACCATTCTGGCTAACACGGTTAAACTCTATCTCTACTAAAAATACAAAAAATTAGCTGGGTGTGGTGGTGGGTGCCTGTAGTCCCAGCTACTTGGGAAGCTGAGGCAGGAAAATGGCTTGAAAGCAGGAGAATCTCTTGAACCCAAGAGGCGGAGGTTGTATTGAGTCGAGATTGCGCCACTGTACTCCAGCCTGGGAGACAGAGCGAGATTTCGTCTCAAACCAAAACAAAACAAAACATAGTGGAACTGAACTGGAAGGAAGAGAAGTAATTGAATGTAGCTGAATTAGAAGGCGGCCTTCAAGGACACACCTGAGTTCAATGTTTCCTCTAGTATTTGTTGGCTGAAGTTGATTTCCTCAAAGGGTAGTTGAGGATGGAAGGAAATAATAAGTGGAAAATGCCTGTCACAGAGTAAGTGCCCATAAAAGGTGGTTATTATTCTCAGGGTCAAGCAGAGAGGAATGCTGCAATAGGAACCTGGGGTTCGAGCCTCAGATTCCTCTATCACAGGACGGCTGTGACTTTCTGGGAGGCTTTTATACTGGCTCTGAGTCTCGGAGGCTGCATCTGTCTGTCCGAGGGGTCAGTTTGTCCTGTCCTCTTACTCACAGGACTACTGTGAGACTCGAAGGAGTCTGGGTGCAGCGCTCTTTTTTTTTTTAGGCTAGAGTACAATGATGCAATCTCAGCTCAGTGCAACCTCAGCCTCTTGGGTTCAAGCAATTCTCCTGCCTTAGCCTCCCAAGTAGCTGGATTACAGGCGACAGTCACCACACTCAGTTAAGTTTTTGTAATTTTAGTAGAGAGGGGGTTTTGCCATGTTGGCCAGGCTAGTCTTAAACTCTTGACCTCAGGTGATCCACCCACCTTGGCCTCCCAAAATGCTGGGATTACAGGCATAAGCCACCAAGTCTGGCCTCTTTTTTTTTTTTTTTTTTTTGAGACAGAGTCTCGCTCTGTCAACTAGGCTGGAGTGCGGTGGTGCGATCCCGGTTCACTCACTGCAACCTCTGCCTCCCGGGTTCAAGCAATTCTCCTGCCTCAGCCTCCCAAGTAGCTGGGATTACAGGTGCCTGCCACCACACCCTACTAATTTTTTATTTTTAGTAGAGATGGGGTTTCGCCATGTTGGCCAGACTGGTATTGAACTCTTGATGTCAAATGATCTGCTCGACTCGGCCTCCCAAAGAGCTGGGATTACAGGCGTGAGCCACTGTGCCTGGCCCAAGAGTTTGGGTGCAACCCTTTTGCAAGCCATATTTCAGAAGCCCAGGGTGTTCGTCTGATGATTTACACATAATGCAATGTCCTAGCGCATTGCACCTGGTACCTGTGACTGTACCTTTGTGTAATTCAAGAGGTGGACAAGGTGGTTTCCAGGCTTTGGATGTTACTAGGATTTGAATTGTGCTCATTAAAGAAAGTTGGCTCTGAACCAGAGAGAACAAAAGTGCAACCACGCGTTCCCTGTTCAACAGCGCACAGTTTTGCAGAAGGCTTCTTGCTTCGTGTGGCCTTCCCTCTCTCCAACTGTGGTCACCGACAGGCTTCTAGTAGCAGGTGTGGGGATGGGCACTGAAGCGCAAACAGTCTGCACTGAAGCCCTGGGGCCCAGGAGCCAGGCTGTCCCAGTGCTGGCCCTTCCTGCACTCTTCGTGGGACAAGCCTGAACCTCTGAGCCCCGCTGGGACTGCTTACTGGGGATTATTCCCTCAGGTGGCATAAATGTGACCCGATCACCGCCTTCCAGCTGTTAGAACCTCAGGTGACATGCACCTAATTTTAGATTGCATTATGGTAAATAACAGACGCAGGTCCAGATGTGAGGGGAACACAGGCGAGAGATCAGCTTTTTCATCCTGAGGAAGTGAATGAAAGCCTCACACGGCAGCTTTTCTCAGAGCCGTTCCTGCAATGAATCCCTTCTCGAGAACTTGATAATCTGGTCCCTGAAGATTCGTGGCTAAGAGGTACATGCAAGAGGGTTAATTGTGCAGGGCCAAGGGTGTGATGGGAAGAACCAGGAAAATGACTGTGCAGTGGAAATAGAATTTTTTTTTAAGTAACAAATATACTTTTTTTTTTTGGAAGATGGAGTCCCACTCTGCTACCCGGGCTGGAGTACAATGGTGCAATCTGGGCTCATTGCAGCCTCCGCCTCCCAGGTTCAAGCGATTCTCCCAAGCAGCTGGGATTACAGGCGTATGCCACCATGCCTGGCTAATTTTTGTATTTTTAGTAGAGATGGGATTTCACCATGTTGGCCAGGCTGGTCTCCAACTCCTGATCTTGGGTGATCCACCTGCCTCAGCCTCCCAAAGTGCTGGGATTACAGGCATGAGCCACTGCAGTTGGCCACAAATATACTTTTAATTGATCTCAGATTAAAAACTACTCAGGAAAAGTCAGTAATCATTTTAGCCCCTAATCTATTAGAACCTTTTCCTGAGTAGCCTTGAGGACGGGTTAGCTGATGATTTCCACTAGTTCCTACCAACCGCAGTGTTAGAAAGAGCAAGGCATTGTCTCAGTTTGAGACAAAGGCATGGCTGGCCACCAAATCCAGTCTCTCATACTCTGAATTTTTTTCTTTCACTCTTCTGCTTTGTTGATGTAAGCTCTAGCTTTCATGGCGTCTTCCTTGGCATCCCCTTTTAACTAATTCCAGGGATCCCGCTGGCCTTGCCCTTGAAGTCCAGCATCTTGGGCAGTTCTGTATTGATGTTGCCCACAGTCGTTTGTGTGTAGCAGCAGTACAGGAACAGCACTTCATCATCCGCTGGCTTGGTCTTAAATCCTCATCCTGTGCAGCATTTTTTTGTTTGTTTTTTTGAGATGGAGTTTTGCTTTTGTTGCCCAGGCTGGAATGCAGTGTCATGATCTCGGGTCACCATAACCTCTGCCTCCCAGGTTCAAGTGATTCTATTGTCTCAGCCTCCTGAGTAGCTGTGATTACAGGTGTGCACCACCACGCCCAGTTAATTTTTTGTATTTTCAGTAGAGAAGGGGTTTCACCATGTTGGCTAGACTGGTCTCGAACTCCTGACCTCAGGTGATCTGCCTGCCTTGGCCTCCTACAGTGCTGGGATTACAGGCGTGTGGCACTGCACCCAGACTTACCACCTCTTTCAAGACACCGTTCTCACCTTTCCTGTAACAAAGATTCCTTTCCAAATCTGCTCTGTCCAAATGAACCTTCTGTCTTTCTGTGCCCTCCCAGGTCCCTTTCTTTCTTTCTTTCTTTTTTTTTTGAGACAGAGTTTTACCCTTGTTGCCCAGGCTGGAGTGCAATGGTGCGATCTCGGTTCACTGCAACCTCCGCCTCCCAGGTTTAAGTGATTCTCCTGCCTTGGCCTCCTGAATAGCTGGGATTACAGGCATGCACCACCACACCCAAGTAATTTTGTATTTTTAGTAGAGATGGCAGTTCTTCGTGTTGGCCAGGCTGGTATCGAACTCCCGACCTCAGGTGATCTGCCTACCTCGGCCTCCCAAAGTGCTGGAATTACAGGCGTGAGCCACCATGCCCGGCCCCAGGTCACTTTCTAATGGCACTCACCATGGTCTGCTGTTCTGAGCTGTGAGAAGTCTGTGCACTCTAGGAAGGCAGGCAGTGGTTGTTTTCCACTTGAATGTTCACAGGCTTATTATTTTATATTCATTGTTATTATTTAGAGACAGGGTCTTGTTCTGTTGCCTAGGCTGGAGTTCAGTGGTGCAATCATAGCTCACAGCAGCCTCCAACTCTTGGGCTTAAGCATTCCTCCTGCCTCAGCCTCCTGAGTAGGTGGGACTACAGGCCGGAACTACCTCATCTCCCTATTTTTTTTTTTTAATTAAAATTTTCTAGTCTGGGTGTGGTGGCTCATGCCTATAATCCCAGCACTTTGGGAGGCTGAGGCAGGCGGATCACTTGAGGTCAGGGGTTCGAGACCAGCCTTGCCAACATGGTGAGACCGCATCTCTACTAAAAATACAAAAAAAAAATAGCCAGGTGTGGTAGCATACACCTGTAATCCTAGCTACTTGGGAGTCTCAGGTGGGAGGATGGCTTAAACCAGGAGGCAGAGGTTTCAGTGAGCAGAGATTGTGGCACTGCATTCCAGCTTGGGTGACAGAGTGAGACTCCGTCTCCAGAAAAAAAAAAAAAATTTAGATGGACATTGTGGTGCACACCTGTAATCTCAGCTACTCAGGAGGCGGAGGTTGCAGTGAGTCGAGATGGTGCCACTGCACTCCAGCCTGGGAGACAGAGTGAGACCTTGTTTCAAAAAGAAAAAAATTTTTTTTGGTAGAGATGGAGTCTTGTGTTGTTGTCCAGGCTGGTCTTGAACTGGCCTCAAGCAATCCTCCTGCCTCACGTCCCAAAGCACTGGGATTATAGGCATGAGCCACCATGCCCGGCCTATTATTACTTTTATTAATTGTGGTAAAATACACATAACGGAAAGTTTACCACCTGGATTAGTTTGTTAGGGCTGCTATATCTAAGTATTGCTGACTAGGCAGCTTAAACAACAGAAATGTATGTTCTCACAGTCCTGGGGCCTACAAGGCTGACCGCATGGTGTGGACGGGGTTGGCTTCTTCTGGGGCCCCTCGCCTCGGCTTGTACGGTGCTGTCTTTTTCCTTTGTCTCCTCATCATCTTCCCTCTGCGCCTCTCTATGTCCTAGTTTCCTCCTCTAGGAAATGGTCTCCCTTTGTCACCCAGGATGGAGTGCAGTGGCGTGATCTCAGCTCACTCCGCCTCCTGGTTTCAAGCAATTCTCCTACCTCAGCCTTCTGAATAGCTGCAATTACAGGAGTGTGCCACCATGTCTGGCTAATTTTTGTATTTTTAGTAGAGATGGGGTTTCATTATGTTTGCCAGGTTGGTCTTGAACTCCTGACCTCAGGTGATCTGCCCTCCTTGGCCTCCCAAAGTGTTGGGATTATAGGCATGAGCCACTGCGCATAGCAAACTTATTTTTGAGTAATGTTAATGATATTTTGATACTACCGAGTGGCTAAAATAAATACACATCCTCCTGATAAGCCTGCAAGTTTCTTTTTCTTTCTTTCTTTCTTTTCTTTTCTTTTTTTTTTTTTGGAGATGGAGTCTTACTCTGTTGCCAGGCTGGAGTGCAGTGGTATGATCTCAGCTCACTGCCACCTCTGCCTCCCTGGTTCAAGCCATTCCCCTGCCTCAGCCTCCCAAGTATCTGGGACTACAGGTGCACACCACCATGCCTGGGTAATATTTGTATTTTTAGTAGAGACGGGTTTTCACCATGTTGGCCAGGATGGTCTCAGTTTCTTGACCTCGTGATCTGCCTGTCTCAGCCTCCCAAAGTGCTGGGATTACAGGTGTGAGCCGTGTCGCCCAGCCAAGCCAAGTTTCTACCATGCTGGCTACAGATGCGTGCTTCCAAGGATGTTCAGGCTCATCATGGTAGATACTGCCCCATCTGCAAGTGACTCCCATAGGACTTCAGGGAAAAGGTTGGCAGCATGCCAGTAGGATTGAAACTGTCCCTAATGATGGCTTGCTAAGTGAAGGTTTTGATACTGAAGGCTGAGATTTCCAGCTTTCTGCTGCTCTCAGCTGAGTGGCTGCAGGTGGGAAGGGTCTTCTCTCGAAAACCTGACTAATTAATCCAAGGAAAAATACCAGCAGATGGTGACACGGGGGTGGAATCCCCTACAAAATGACCTGGCCTGATTATTCTAAACAACACCTGATGATTAGAATCACCTTGGAAGGTTTACACGCCTGTCTGTACCCTTTCCCCATCCCCAAATGGTTGTATCCAGATGTCATCTCATTCTCGACCCTGTTTGAAACCTGCTTTTCCTCTCCAGAACTGCTCTCTCTCGCTCTCTGTGGTTCTGAAGTTGCACCCAGCTGTGTCTTGGTGTGGGTCTATTTCCAGTCATCGTGTTGGCCACTTGCTGTTCCTTTTCAATCACGTCCTTCATTTATGATAACTTTTCTTGAATAGTTCCTCAGTGATTGCTCCCTTCTGTGTTCTCTCTTCGTTCTGAAACTCCTTTTTATTTGGATGCTGGACTTTTTGGGCTGTTCTTATTATTTTCTTGTCTTTGTTTTCCATTCTTCTTCTTCTTTTTTTTTTTTTGCTCTGTTGCCCAGGCTGGAGTACAGTGGTGCAATCTTGGTTCACTGCAATCTCCTCTTCCCCGGCTCAAGTGATTCTCCTGCTTCAGCCTCCCGAGTAGTTTAGATTACAGGCACCCACCACCATGCCCAGCTAATTTTTGTATTTTTAGTAGAGATGGGGTTTCTCCATCTTGGCCAGGCTGCTGTCTAACTCCTGACCTCAGGTGATCCTCCCGCCTTGGCCTCCAAGTGCAGGAATTACAGGCGTGAGCC